>WBZZ01002276.1:45000-47500 GCA_019918135.1 Paulinella micropora | reverse complement strand
ACCCTCCTCCCCAGCATCTACCACCAAAGGGTTATGAGTTGGCGTCACAGTTTAACGCCTTGAGGCCATTGGGCTGGAACTATGTTTAGCAAGTGTGACTAGGTTTTTTCATCGGGATTTCCCTCAAATATGTCACAGTCAACACTCCAATGCAGATTTACTATATCTGAGGCGTACTGATGCAGCTAATGGCATATCCTCAAATAATAATAATAATAATAATAATAATAATAATAATAATAATAATAATAATAATAATAATAATATAATAATAATAATATAATAATGATGATGATGATGATAACAATAATAATAATAATAATAATAATAATAATAATAGTAGTAGTAGTAGTAGTAGTAGTAGTACTAGTAGTACTAGTAGTTGTAGTATTAGTAGTCGTAGTAGTAGTAGTAGTAGTAGTAATAATAATAATAATGATAATAATAATAATAATAATAATAATAATAATAATAATAATAATAATAATAATAATAATAATAATAACAATAATAATAATAATTGATAGACGACAATACTACTACTACTACTACTACTACTACTACTACTACTACTACTACTACTACTACTACTACTAGTACTAGTAGTACTAGTACTAGTACTAGTACTAGTACTAGTACTAGTACTAGTACTACTACTACTACTACTACTACTACTACTACTACTACTACTAATAATAATAATAATAATAATAATAATAATAATAATGATAATGATAATGATAATGATAATGATAATGATAATGATAATGATAACCATTATGATTATGATTATGATAATGATAATGATAATTATAACGATAATAATAATGATAATAATAATAATAATAATAATAATAATAATAATAAGAATAAGAATAAGAATAAGAATAAAAATAAGAATAAGAATAAGAATACTAATACTAATACTAATACTAATACTAATACTAATACTAATACTAATATTAATACTAATACTAATACTAATACTAATACTAATACTAATACTACTACTACTACTACTACAACTACTACTACTACTACTACTACTACTACTACTACTACTAATAATAATAATAATAATAATAATAATGATAATAATAATAATAATAATAATAATAATAATAATAATAATAGTAAAGTAATAGTAATAGTAATAATCAATTACCAAGTTCGAGCACGAGGATGCGAGGAAAACGTGCTTGATTCAGACGAGTGATCCACTTCACCAAGCGGTCTGAGAAGACACACACAGCTTATTGTCGTCATTGTTGTTGTTGGTGGTGGTGATGTTGTTGTTGTTGTTGTTGTTGTTGTTGTTGTTGTTGTTGTTGAAAACGTGCTTGATTCAGACTAGTCATCCACTTCACCAAGCGGTCTGAGACCGAACAAACTTATTGTTGTTGTTGTTGTTGTTGTTGTTGGTGGTGGTGGTGGTGGTGGTGGCGATGATGATGATGATGATGATGATGCTGTTGTTGTTGTTGTTGTTGTTGTTGTTGCTGTTGTTGTTGATGATGATGTTGTTGCTGCTGCTGCTGCTGTTGTTGTTGTTGTTGTTGTTGTTGTTTCAGTAGCAATTTGCCAGCAGCAGCAGCAACAACATCAACATCAACATCAACAACATCAACAACAACATCAACAACAGCAGCAGCAAGAGCAGCAGCAGCAGCAACAACAACAACAGCAACAACAACAACAACAGCAACAACAACAACAACAACAACAACAACAATAGTGCTTCTCTGTCAATGGCTGATGCATTTCTGCACATGCGCCTCCATCGTCTCACCCGTGAGGGGAGTACGAAGAATTGACGATAAGCTCTAATGACACCCCCGCAAGGGCAGTTCCAACACTTCCAGACGGGCCGGTATGTTCAATGAAAATACTGGTCCAGAAATAGACCGGTATGTTCAATGAAAATACTGGTGGCACCGACGGGAATCGAACTGGCGACAGGGCCCAGATGGTAGAACTTGACCACTGGGCTATCACGATGTCCAGCAACAACAACAACAATAATAATAATAATAATAATAATAATAATAATAATAATAATAATAATAATAATAATAATAATAATAATATATATTGATCTGTCATGGCTGAGCCCGAGGGCCATGCGCCTCCATCCCTCGACCCAACAGGGACTACAGTGAGTATGTTGGGGAGGGAAGAGTGACTCTAACCATCCTGCATAGAAGGCCCCAAAAGGAAGTCCCTACTACCCGCACAGTGTCGGGTACCTTGCAGGAAATCAACTACAAATGATTGATCTTCCCCGCGTGAGAGCTCCACGAGCTGGGTAGGTCCCGCATGGAGGTACTCACAGGGGTAGCAGACATTTCATGCGGTCTGCCAGCGCATGAGGACGTTTTGTGGTAAGTATCTGGGACGCCTCGAAACCCGTCACCACCCCTAGATCTCGGAATGTAAATACCCCTTTGATCCCACGTGGTGTATGTCTTATAAAAAACAACAAAACGACATGGCCTCAGAA
>WBZZ01002276.1:0-32500 GCA_019918135.1 Paulinella micropora | reverse complement strand
TTTTAAGACGAGTACTCACTGCATTTTGTTGTCCATGATATCTGCGATATTTTTCAAACCAGACTGCAAAAAGATGTGAAACCAGACAAGCATTTCAGAAGAAAACTCAACTTCTACCACCCTTAGTCTGATTTGTATGACTCGTTTCGTCTTCAATATCCGATCCGTTTTCAATTTTTCTCTTAATGTAACACAACCTTGTTCACAGGATATTGATTGAATGTGTATTTCTGTGCAGTATTTTTCAGGACCTGTAAAGCAGCCGCTGCTGACCGGCTTCGTCAGTTAAAACTCCTCACGATGCAGAAATCCTTGGGTATGTTATGGGTGCCTCACCCGAAAGAAGCCTTCGTTCCAGCCCGGCTCTCGGATGAGTCTGGAGGTGTCCTAAAGTTTACCACGGACGCGGGTGAGGTGATCGAGTTCAAGGCAGGAGAGATCGACAAGGATAAGCTTGAAAAGGTGTCGGAGGAGGAGCTGGTAGGGGAGGGCATGGATAACCTTGTGAACTTGGGAAACTTCAGTGAAGGTGGTGTGCTGAACGAGCTCCGCAAGCGATATGCCAAAGATTTGATCTACACAGGGATTTCCACCATTTTGATTTCTGTCAACCCTTTTCAGATGCTCCCCATTTACCACAGTGCAGTTGTGGAGCAATATCGAGCCAACTACACCGAGATGCCCCCTCACGTGTACAAGATTGGTGCCGATGCGTACAAACGCATGCTCGACGAAGGACAAGATCAGGCAGTCATCATCAGTGGCGAGTCAGGCGCTGGTAAAACAGAGGCAACCAAGGCCGTGCTGCAGTACTTGTCTGATGTGGCCGGCTCCACCAGCAACGTGGAACAACAAATTCTTCAGTCCAACCCTGTACTGGAAGCTTTCGGAAACGCCAAGACGAACCGTAACAACAACTCCTCGCGGTTCGGGAAGTGGATGGAAGTCATCTTCCAGGTGGGTGGGCGAATTTGTGCAGCTCGTATCATCAACTATCTTCTGGAGAAGTCTCGTGTCGTCGGCCCCGGCGACGGCGAACGCAACTACCACATTTTCTACCAAATGTGCAAAGGACTTGACCAAACAGAAGCTGAAAAGTATAAGCTAGGTAAAATGCAAGATTACAAGTATCTGAAGAGCACTGGTGGTTATGACGTCAAGAACATGGATGACGTCTATGAGTTTTCATTGGTGAACCGTGCCTTCAAGCAGCTGCTGTTCGAGCCCGCCGAAGTGGAGGGGCTGTTTACCATCGTCTCTTCGGTGCTTAACTTGGGGAACATCGAATTCGGCGCCAAAGTTGCAGAGCAAAAGAAAGGTAAAGGCGATGGTTCAGAGGTGACCAACAAGGGCCACTTGGAAAAGCTGGGCAACTTGATGGGAGTGGACCCGATCACTCTCGAAACCGCCCTGACCTTCCGTACACTGAGTGTGCGAGGCTCAATTTCCATGGTGCCGCTAGTCCCTGCAGATGCAACCAGCTCTGTGGATGCCTTGTCCAAGGGGCTTTACGGTGGTATGTTCGACTGGCTAATCAAGCGTGTTAACCAATCGCTGGCAGGCCACGCGGGTGGCAACACTTCAGGTATCTACCTATCTATCTGTCTATCTCTCTATCTCTCTATCTATCTATCTACCTACCTACCTACCTACCTACCTACCTATCTACCTACCTACCCTACCTTTCTACCTACCTACCTATCTACCACCTACCTACCTATCCACCTTCCTATCTAATCTATCTACCTGCTAGGCCAACACACGATTGGTATCCTGGATATCTTCGGTTTCGAGATCTTCGTGGAGAACTCGTTCGAGCAGTTCTGCATCAACTACTGTAACGAAAAGCTGCAGCAACACTTTAACAACCACGTGTTTAAGTTGGAGCAGGCAGAGTACAAGGAAGAAGGTCTGTTTGTTTATACATACATACATACAACCATACATACATACAACCATACATACATACAACCATACATGCTTACATACCATACATACATACTACATACATACATAAACATCCATACATACATACTACATACATACATAAACATCCAGGTATCGAGGTTGGTGAGGTTTCTTTCGTTGATAACCTGGAGTGTCTGGCCTTGATTGAAGAGAACAACGCCAAGCTCGGCAAGCAAGGTTAGCTACCTACCTACCTACCTACCTACCTACCTTCTACCTATCTATCTATCCATCCATCCATCCGTCCGTCTATCTACCTACTTATCTACCTACCTACCTACCTATTTACCTACCTACCTATCTATCTATCTATCTATCTATCCCAGCCCAGCCCCCCCCAGCCCAGCCCAGCCTATCTATCATTCTATCTTCCTATCTACCTACCTACCTTATCTATCTATCCATCCATCCATCCATCTATCTATCACATTCCTTTGCGACATCTCATCTATCTATCCTATCTATCCCATCCTATCCTACCTATCCATCCATCTATCTTAGGTATCCTTGCCATGTTGGACGAAGAAGTCAACCTACCTAAGGGTAGCGATGAAGGTTACATCAACAAGCTGCACGACAAGTACGGCGAAAAGGTATGTATGTCATGCTGCCATGTGTGTAATGTATGTTATGTATGTATTTATGTGTAAGCCATGTAAGTAATGTATGTGTGTATGTAACGTAGAAATCCAAGGAGAAGTCTGACTTCTACGTCATGAACCGCAAGAAGCCTACCTACTTCACCATCAACCACTACGCTGGTTCATACCTTTCTACCTACTCTCCTACTTACCTAATAGCTGCCTACCTACCTACCTAATCTACCTGCCCACCTACCTACCTACCTACATACATACAGGTGGTGTGGAGTACAACAGCGTGGGCTGGCTTGACAAGAACAAGGACTCCATGCCAGATTCCCTGCGAGACCTTGTGATGAAATCTACAGTGAAGCTCATCCAGGGTATCTTCGAGAAGAAGAAGGAAGCTGGCGGCGGCGAAGAGAAGAAAGACGAGGGTGAAGCCAAGAAGCGAGGTGGTCGTCGTGCGAAGGGAGGCGGTGGTGGCGGCGGCGGTGGTGGTAAGAAATCGACGGCAACTTTGGGTGGGCAGTTCAAGGCGCAGTTGAAGGACCTGATGGACACGCTGCACCGCTGCAACCCGCACTACATCCGTTGCATCAAGCCCAACAAGGAGAAAGAACCCAAGATCTTTGACGGGGAGATGATCCTGCAGCAGATGAAGTACTCAGGTTTGTTCGAGGCGATCCGTATCCGTCAGGCAGGCTTTCCTTTCCGCAAGGAGCACAAGGAGTTCAACTCGCACTACCGGCTGTGTCTGACCCACGAGCAGCGCGCGGAGATGGACACCAAAGCCGACGAAAAGACCAAATCCATTTTCATGTTGGAATGCTTCAAGGACAGGTACTGTATTTGTTTTGTTTCGATTGGTCTTGTATTAGATTGGCATTGTATTGTATTGTGCTGTGTTCTATTGTAGCGTGGACCAGAGTGGCTGCAGAGTGGGCAAGTCCAAAGTGCTCTTGCGTAACGAACAGCGTGTGTCGCTCTCCAAACTCCGCGACCAGTTCTTGACTGGTGTCGTACGCAAGCTGCAAGCCTTCGCCCGTGCAGTCCAGGCACGCGAATGGTTCCAGGGCTTCTACGAATTCAACCAGAAGTGCCAGGCTACGCAGAAGAGCCGCGACATCGCGGAGCTGAACGCGTTGCTGAACACCGCTTCGTCCAAAGAGTACAAGCTGGCGATCCTCAAGAAGATTAGTCTGCAGGTGGAGTATCTGCAAGAGGAGGCGCGTGTGATGGCCATCCTACAGGAGTCTGTGGCGGAGAACGAAATCACAACGCTGGAGGCTGCGCTGGAGCAGGCGGTGAAGCTCAAGGAGAAGTACCCGACTTGCGAACAAAGCGCCGAGTTCAACGAAATGAACGCCAAGGCCCAGGCCAGCAAAGATGCGATCATCCGCATGGATAAGGCACGCAAGGGCTTGGCGGCTGCCGTTGTGGGAGAAAAGATCGATGACCTCAAGGCGGCGATTGAAGAAGCCAAGGCCGCAGGTCTGAAGCCTGAGGAATGGGAAAAGGCGCAGACGCTTCTGGACCAGCTGCTGTACGAAGCGCAGGTGATCGAAAACGTGAAGGCCGCGACTGCGGCCGCCGCCTCGGGCACGCGGGAGGTCTTGGATGCGCTCGAGGCAGCCATCGAAGAGAGCAAGAAAGTCACGCTCGATGATTCCAGAAGCAAGATTGTCAACGATGCCAAGGAAACGCACTTCAAGGGCTTTTTCGGCATCCTCAAGGCGCAGATGGAGAAGGCGAAGGCGGATGTGGTCAACCACCTGCCCAACCACACTGTGCTTGTGCCGGCCTCCTCACTGGAGCTCGCACCCGAGGACAAGGTGGTCCAGACGCTGATCGAGAAGCTGACCGCTCTCAAGTACGACGACCTCGTGCAACAGGCCAACACACACTTGGCTGCACAAGTCGACGCACGTTCAGCAGGCCACATGAAGGCTCACCTCGAATTCATGAACTCAGTGATTGCCGAGGCCGAAGCCGACACCAAGAACAACCTTCCCACCTACGAAGTCTCCACCCTGGTCGCCGACCTGCCTCTACCGACGCACGAGAAGAAGCTCAAGGAGTCGGTGATCCCCAACCTCAAGAAAGTGGGCTTCGAAGAGTACGCCAAGACCGCGGTCGACTTCCTCGACCAGCAGCTCAAGAACCGCTCGGCGCACCAAAAAATATGCCAGACCGAGTACCTCGACAAGCTCATCGCGGACGCCGAGGAGGAGTTCAAGAAGAACCCCTGCACGGCGGAGATGGACCAGGTGCCTGCGCCCTTCGCCCCTGTCAAGACCATTTCCGAGCGCGCCATCCCCACGCTGACCAAGCTCAAGTTCGCAGAAGAGGTGGAGCGGGCCAACTCTTTTGTTGCTTCTATGGACGAGAAGGTTAAGGCGAGCCTGGAAACTGCGCATTACAACAACATCAACGACCTCGTCAAGCAGGCGCAAGACGATGCACCCAAGTATCTGCCTACTAAGGAGAACTTCAAACTGCCTGCCGAGCTGCCTCCGATCGAAAAGAACATCAACGAGAACGTGATGCCCAAGCTGGAGAAGTTGGGCTACACCTCGCTGCTAGGCACAGCTAAGTCTGCTTTGGAGACGCTCCGCGCCGCGCGCGAGAAGCTGGCTGCCCAGTTCAAGGCCGAAGTGGAGGAGGAGGAGCGCAAGCGCAAGGAGGAAGAAGAAGCCTTGCGCAAGGCGGAAGAACGCAAGGCGATGGAGGAGGCCGAGCGCCAGAGGCTGGAGGAGGAAGAGCGCATCCGCAAAGAGAAAGAAGAGGCAGAGCGCAAGGCGGCTGCCGAACTCGAACGCAAGCGACAGGAGGCAGAAGAAGCGCGTCGCAAGAAGGAGGCAGAGGAGGCTCGTCTCAAGGCGGAGGAGGAACAAAAGAAGCGCGCGGAAGAGCAGAAGCGGAAAGAAGAGGCGGAACAAAAGGCCAAAGAGGAAGCAGCAGCCAAGGCGAAGGCGGAGGCCGAGGCCCGAGCCAAGGAAGCCGAGGCTGCTGCCAAGGCAAAGGCCGAAGCCGCCGCCAAAGCTGCGGCCGACCTCAAGGCCAAGGAAGAGAAGGCGGCCGAGGCTGCCAAGCAGCAAGTGGCCATGCCCGAAATCAAGGTGGCGGTGAACATCGATATGGGCAAGGAGGACCAGCTCAAGGCGGCTACGGAAGCGAAGGACTTCGAGAAGCTGAGCACGTTGCTGGAAGACCCTGCACTGAAAGAATCCCAAACACATACGGCGCGTGTGGCACGCAAGGTGTTCCAGAACTTGAAGGATCAGAACGATATTGTGCAGCACTTGAACATCGCGATCATGGACTTCGACTCCGTGAAGATCAAGAACTTGATCAAGATGGCCGGCCAGTACAACATGGACAACAAGGTGGTGCAGCAGGCTAAGGACATCGCGTTCGGCATGAGCACCAACGATCTGTTCAAGACGCGCTTGAACCTGTCTGTGGAGCAGAAGGACTTGGCCAAGGTGAAGAAGATCCTGGAAGAAGCGGTCGCTGCGGGAGTGATGAACGACGCCGTGGACGATGCCAAGGAGTATATACGCGTGCGTAACGAGCAGATCCAGCGCGGTCGTGTGGGAGAGACCAGTCTGCCAGAGGAAGAACAGATGTCTTCTGCTCTCAAGGCCTACCGCGACTGGCAGTCCTACGCTGGGTTGTTCCCGCTCAAGAGGTGCAAGCTCATCCGTGGCCCCGAGGAGTATGCCAAAGGCAAGCCTCTGGAGCTTAAGCAGAAGAGGTTGGTCTGGCAGATGGAAGATTTGCCCAGCACACTGGTCAAGCTGAACGCCAAGTACTGCGGCTCAGTGAAGAAATCTAAGCTGATCAAGCGTGTGGGCAAGTTGCTCTTCAAGAACATTCGCTACTACATGGGGGATCGCTACCACGCCTACCCGTCCACCCTGGCTTTCCAGGTGGTGGAGACGTGTGTCGGGGAGCCCCTGCTCCGTGACGAAGTCTACTGCCAGCTTGTGAAGCAGACCACGCAGAACCCCTCACAGGACTCAGAACTCATGGGCTTCAAGCTCATGTACCTCTGCCTACAAGCTTTCAAGCCCTCCGCGCACCTCCTGCCCATCATCAACAGTCACCTGGCTAGTGTGTGCGCGCCTTGGAACTTGCGAAAGTTCGGTTGGCGTGACCCCGGAGAGCTGGCCTTCCAGTGTTACATGCTGCTGAGCGAGAACAAGGAAGGCACAGGCAAGACTCCCAGTATGCCTGCGATCGACAAGGTCACGAGCGGTTCCCTGCCGCTGGTGAAATCTCCCTTCCAGGAAGATATCGGTCTGATTGCGGCGAAGAACGCTGCCGAGGGCGGCAAGGGTCGTCTGAAGAAGGTAGAGACCAAGGACAAGAACCTGTCGGGTGCGCTGACTGGCTACTTCCGCGACAAGTCATCAGCCGATGCTGCGAAGAAGGACAAGTCTGACTTGAAGCAGCAGAAGTACAACGCGGACATGAACGCGGCGGCGGCCAAGGCTGCCTACATGGCGCCTTTGGTCACCGCTGAAGCCGCTAAGCACGACAAGACCAAGATGGAGACGGTCGAGACCAAGGTCTCGGACGGGTTGGCTGAGGCGTTTGTGCGCGAGCAGACCATCGCGCGCGCAGCCAACGCCGACCACTCCAAGCTGAACAAGGTTGAGCTGGAGGCCGATATGTCCACGTCGTTGCTCAAGGCGGAGTATGCCCGTGAGAAGACGCAAGTTGCTCTGTCGTCGGAGGAGACGAAGCAAAAGCTCAAGCAAGGAACCGTCACCAAGGACGACGCGATGGAGAAGGCCAAAGAAGCGTACATGGCAGAACAGAAGTTCTACAAGGAGGCGCCTAAGAACATCGCAGAAGCCGTGGCCGAGGCGGGTGGTGACTCGAAGCTGAAGAAAGTGGAGAAGACGGTGGACATGTCCGCCGCAGCGGCCAAGGCCGCCTACCTGGCCCCCAAGATCATCGAGGGCGCCGCGGCGGCCGATAAGAGCCAACTGAACAAGGTGGAAACCAAGGACTCCTCGGCCGACATGGATAAGATCATGTACTCACGAGAGAAGACTATGGCGGTGCTTGAGTCCGGCACGGCTACCGACGCGCTTCAGAAGGTGGAGCAGGCCAACAAGGCCGCCGCAGAAGCTGCAATGAAGACTGCCTACCTTGGCCCCAAGGCCGCCGCGCAGGCTGCAGCTACCAAGATCGAGTCGCTCAACAAGGTGGAGTATGAGGCTGATATGTCCTCCTCTGCGGCGATTGCGGAGTACGCCCGTGAGAAAACACAGGCTGCGCTTGAGAAGGGAGATATCAAGCTCAAGAAGGTTGAAACTACCAAGGACACTACCGAGTCGACGGCTAAGGAAGCTTACTTGGCTGAACAGAAGTTCTACAAGGAAGCGCCCAAGTCCATCGCGGAGACCATCGCGGCAGCCCAGGAAAGTGGCGAGACACAACTCAACAAAGTCACGCAGAAGGCAGACATGACGATGGCGGCGATGAAGGCTGAATACCTGCGCCCGGCCATGCTGAAGGAAGCGACCGAGGGGGAGAGAAAGCTGAACAAGGTGGAAAAGAAGGCGGATATGAGCGAGGACTTGAACAAGGCCATGTATCGCCAGGAGAAGTTGCTGGCCACGATCGAGGAGGTGGACACAGAGACCATGCGCAAAGCCGAGACGGTTGACAACAGCGAAGAGACGACACGGACGGCCTACGCGCACGAGAAGACGCTAGCCGCGCTGAGTAGCGGCAATATGCCGGAGCTCAAAAAGGTTGAGAAGGATGCAGACTTGAGCGCCGTATCGGCTAAGATGGCATACCTGCAGCCCATGGTGGCTAGCCACGCCGCCATGGCCGCTGAGAAAGCGCAACTCAATCCCGTGGAAACCCAAGACAAGTCCCTTGAGAGCGCCAAGGAAGCGTTCTTGGCGGAGAAGAAAGCACTGGAGGAGGCTCCAAAGAACATCTTGGTGGAGATCGAGAAGAAGGCTGAGCTTAAGGAAACCAAGACGGAAGACAACGCCACCTCCAACGCCAAGATTCAATACGCGCTGGAGAAGACGCAAGCGAAGATTGAGTCAGGCGAGGAGGCGAATCGTCTCAAGGAAACTAAGACAGAAGTCAAGGACGTGGCAGCGCAGCTGTATGCTCACGAGAAGACACAAGTGGCAATCACTAAGGTGGATAAGGACGAGCTGGACAAGGTGAAGACGCGAGACGACAGCGCCGCCATCAATGCCCAGGCGTACCTGGCGGAGAAGAACCTCAAGGCCATCGAGGGCGCCACGGACATTAAACTGAATAAGGTGGAGAAGAACACCGACATGAGCTCGGCAGCAACGCGCGCGCAGTACTCCGCCGAGAAGACCATGGCAGAGCTGGCTAAGGGCGAGGCAGCCACCAAGCTGAAGGAGAACAAGGACGGAACCAAGGACAACGCGCTCGATGCTGCTAAGGAAGCCTACTTAGCCGAACAGAAGTTCTACAAGGAGGCCCCGAAGACGGTGGCTGAGGCCGCCGCCGCGGCCGGTGGAGAGAGCGCGAAGCTCAAGAAGGTGGAGAAGACCACAGACATGAACGCCGCAGCTGCTAAAACCGCTTACTTGGCCCCCAAGATGTTTGCGGAGATCGAACAGGCAGGAGAAGAGGGCAAGAAGGGCAAGAAGAAGCTGAAGAAGAGCGACGAAGGCACACGCGAGACGCAAGAAAACAACGTGAAGGCGGCGTTCGCACGCGACGCTGCCCTGGACCAGATCAGTAGCGGCAAGGCTGGCAAGGAGAAGTTGAAGAAGGCAGACAACTTCGACGCAGACTTCTCAGCCACCACCACCAAGACTGCTTACCTGGCCCCCAAGGCGATTAATGAAGTCGGCACCTTCGACAAATCCAAGCTGAAGGAGTCTAAGAACAAGGGAGGACAAGACATGTCCATGAAGGCTGTCAAAGCTTCCATGTTGGGTCCTAAGGCTGCAGAAGCGGCTGCCAAGGCGGCCGCCGAAGGCACAGAGTTGAAGAAAACGGAAACAAAAGACACATCGACAGACTCCGCGAAGGAGGCCTACTTGGCAGAGAAGAAGTTCCTGCGAGATGTACGTACACGAATCCTTGTCTTACACATGCATAAATACACACATGCATACATACATACATACATACTCACCTGCGCAGGCTCCCAAGAATGTCTCGGAGGCCGCTGCTGCCGCTGACAAGACGAAGCTGAAGAAAGTCAAGACCAAGGATATGTCTCACTTGATTAATAAGCAAGCTATCCTTGCTACAAAGGCTATCTCAGACGCAGCGTCGTCCGACCGCGCCAAACTCAAGCCCACGGTCAGTCAGAAAGACTGTGCTTGTGGTTATGAATTTGTTAATGGTATGGCTGTACCGTGCCGAAATAATAATACGTATCGTTCCGTAAAAATTTGGCAAAAGTTATGTAGTCCTAAGCATTGTTCTCATATGTTGTTTGCTGGTTTGTCTGCACAGGAGACGAAAATCATGAGCTTGAAGGAGAGAATGAAGGCCTATCAAGAAGCCGCTAACCAGCAGTACCAAGATAAAATCGGACCCAAGCCTGAGATCAACATCCTCGAAATGTATACCAAGACTTGAAGTTCAAAAAATTAGCCTCAGCCATGGTTTCGACCGTGTGCGCCCAGTGAAAAATCTAGCTAATAACCTTTCTTTTTTTTGTCTTATCATTTGTTTCTTTTTTATTTGGAGCTGTACAAACCAGAACATGGGAGGAAGGCTTTAGCTGTGTAAGAAAAAAAAATCAAAAAAGAAAAAATTTTAAAGATATTAATAAGTAATCATATAAACCACAGAAACTAAGAAAATCATGAGTCTATGTCGACATCAACATCGTGCATCTAAATTGCAGAGCATAAATATCAATAGTACTATGGAACAAGTTACTGTCATTACTAATAAAACTTCCCAGTCACTGAGTGATTTTAAGTATTATTATTGATATTATTTATAATGTTAGATTAGTAATATTGTAAGTCTTGACTAGCCTCCTTCAAGAATCTGGACCGGTTGTAGTGGCTCAGGATCGAACTACGGCGTCCCCCAGTATACCAGTTCAAATATTAATATTTACTCAGACAAATGATCGAGATCACGCGCACAACGTTCATATTAATACTAAGTGGTAATGATATGACTGAAATATATAATACCTAAAAAGGTAGCTACCAGTACCAGAAATATCAATATGACTAGTAATTAGTATTAATATTAAGGGCCGCTACGACTAATTATTCTCTCACTTCCTAAGCTTCCCGTAATTAGGAATGAAGGCAAGCAATGAACAAAATTAAACAATTACTTTGACAGATATTAATAATAATGTCTCAAAACAGAAGATGACGATCCGCAAGTTCCGATCTAAACCAGCGTCACGCCGCGGCTAAGCATATGTAGTTAGCTGCCCATCAAAAGTCTAATAAATGACCGCGAAGTTTTCACTTAATTTCAATGTACGATTAAATTTATTTAAGTGATTACTTTGAATAAGTTACATAAAAGAAAATAAATTTAGGTATGACGGTTCCTGCGTGGTAAGCATTCTTGCATCTAACCAGTAACTTTTTACCTAGTCCCTCCGGCCAGAATTTTTTTTGTAAAAGTTGGTTGTCAGCGTGCTTAACGCTAATCCCTTTTTTCAAACCACCTTGATGTTGAGAGGAGGACCTGCTCCGTTTTTCTGTCTGTTCTTTCTCCACCCAGCTGTTCTTTCACTGTTTTTATGTTTATAGGGGTACCTTATTGCTTTCTTTCCAGTAATTTTTATTAACGTATGCCTTAGCCTGTGCTTTTTTAAAAAAAAACCATACTGAAACAGAACGTATTCTCTTTAAATATACAGTGTGTAATCAATTCATAACATAATATTGATATTTTTTGTGTGTGGAATCAGTAGTTCAATATCTGTATTAGTAAATAAAAAAAACAGTATTAAAAAAACTATTTTAGTTTAAACGCAGATTTGCGCCCCGATTTCACTACGTTTATTTACATGCTAACTACAGACAGTCACTAGCCTCGGACTGTCACACTTCTTGATCTCCCCCGAACTTAATACTCTGCCACCATTATTAAGCATATCACTTGAAAGTGAAGTCCTTACTAATCACACGATCCCCGCGCGTTGAGACTGCACTCCCGGAGCCAACTAGCATGAACGCGAGCCGATCGCGCCTGGTCGTTGTTATCTGCGGGCCCCCCGCCTTCCGGTTTGCTTCGGAGGCTCCTTTCCCCAGCCGCACTCCGTCCTCCGCCTCTTCAATCTGCTTTTCCTCTTTCGCCCACCCGAGCCCCTTGTTGACTTGTTGGAACTAATAATTAATTAATAGTTATGGACCGGCCGTATCGTAGTAACGGTGTCGGCGGCGATAGAGTCATTACTTATGATCCTGCAAGTCAAGTTTAACGTGACGTGGCGCGTCTGTTGGCGCCTTTTCTCATTAAAGTTGTTATAGTGTGTTGAGAGTGTAGTAGGTATCATAGATTGCTTTATTAATAACAGAAGATAGTAGGTATCATAGATTGCTTTTTTTTTTGGTTGAAAATTGAGTTTTCTCTGAGTTTTTCAGTTTTGAATGAAACTATTAGTTTTTGTTCAGGATACCCGCCGCTCACTTTGAAATCGAACCGGCAGTTGATTCACAAGCTTTGGTTGGGATTCATTCAGTTTCATTTATATACTTTTGAAGTTTTAGACTCCCGTTTTAAGCATTGAAACTCTGTTAAGTAAAAAAAATAATCATATAGTCACCCGTAATCAACGTCTGTCACGAGTCTTATTAATATTACTACTATTGATAACTTAGCCTGGTATTAATACAATATACAGGACAGCAGGCAAGTAGGTAGGCAGGTAGATAGACAGGTAAATAGGGCGAGGCAGGATCTGGTATAACGTAGGCAGAGAGACTTAGTGGAAAGGACAGTTGTGTGATTTGCTTCGTCAACTATTACTATTAATATGAATATTAATAAATATCATGGAATGCAGTGTCCGTACTGCGCCGCCACTGATTCTAAACTGGTTGCATTTCCCCTATAGATCTCAGTCAAAAAACTTTCATTTCCTCGATGAGCCCGCATAAATTCTTTGACATTCGAAAACACCAACTCGCACGGATTAAATTCAGGCGAGTAAGCCGGCAGAAAGACAAGCGAGATACCGAGGGCAGGCAAAAGAGCATGCAGGAGCGGCTTGATGGCGGCTGCGTAATAGATCTTGGCATTATCAAGCACCAGGTTATCAACCGCCACCAGAAGACCGTTCGCTATGGCATCCAGAATGCTATTCAAAAATCAACAGCATTATTGCTACCCAACCTAACGGAAAGCAGTGCACCCCCTCGTGGATGAACCAACGACGTCAGGTAAGTAACACTGTATGTTACATCGACATGCTCAGACATGTCCCTTCCCAGTACGACCTAAAAGATCAATCAAAAACAAATAATGTGTCAAGACTCAGAATTTGATATTTAGCGATGATATAAACTTCCGAAGGGAAACAGTTATCATAGTTAAATGAGGAGGGAAAAAAACAGGAAAAAAATTTGAAAGAAAGAAAATCAGAAAACAAAGAAGGAGGGGGGGGGGGGGCTCAAAATCAAAAGAATAAACCATGTACAAGAGGTCTCACCTGTATACATCATTCATATATTACTAGCATTATATTGTACAATACATAAACCGTGGTATACGTATGTATGTATGTATGTATGTATGTTTGTATGCGTGTATGTGTGAGTGTATGCATATATATGTATGTGTGTGTAATGTTTGTGTGTTTGTCACCTCGAGATTGTATTCTCCCCTGCTGGTGCAAATGATCTTTTTGTTAGTGTCTGGGTCTTTGAGGTCGCCCCATCCACCTGCCGGCTCCGCCTTGCCGACGATGTTCTTCGCCCGATACTCTCGCAGCTCCTCTGCGATTCGCCCCAATGTGATTCTTGCCCTGCAGATCTTTTCAAACTCGTTTCGCAGTACAGCCTTCAGACCAGACGATTTCGTTCCTCGCAAATATTCTGCTACTATCTATCTATCTATCTATCTATCTATCTATCTATCTATCTATCTATCTATCTATCTATCTATCTATGCATCCAACTACCAGCGAAGTCTTGCTGACAGGTTCAAATATCTCTTGCAGATCCAAATCTTCAAGACGTAGAGATTGTCCGGATTCTCAAATACGAACTCGGATGGACCTGGTTTGACGACGGGACCGCTGGTGCAGAAGTCAAGAGGATCGAGCGCATTCGAAAGGATACCCTCCATTACTCTCTCAAGATGGCATCTATTACTTCCCCCTTGAAATACACTGTCCGCAACATTCTGCGAATGTACGGGTATGTAGATGGGTGGCGGAAGTAGATCCTGCGCGCTTGAAATTTCTTGACGAAGCTTCTTTCAGGAATTATGATTTATACCAGCGTCGGAACTGCCGGTCAGCGCGGGGAACTCGGGTGCATATGCTAGCATCGACGCTGTGTTGCGGCAGCAAAAATTAAGAAGTCTGGAAAGGCATGCAAAACTACCTGGTTGCAATCGTTACCAAAATGAAGATAGAGAATAAGGTAAATTAAATATAATACATCAATACATATACATACATACATACATACATACATACATACATACCATATATACATATATACACACACACACACACATTATATATATATATATATATATATATATATATATATATATATAATACGTACACGTACATATATATGCATACATACATTTATACATTATACGTAGGAAAAGCAATAGGAGAAGTTCATCGAAAAAGCAAAAAAACGAAAAAAGGAACTCGCGATGATCAAGCCAGAAGGAGCCATGATGAAGTACAGAATACATAAATACATATACACACATACATACATATTTACATACATATGCAAAAATACAATGATACATACATATATACATACAATGTACATGCATTCATATTTTCAGGGGCAAAGTGAAGATGTTTGCGGATGCATTGAAACTTTCTGGGGATCCTGGTTCCTGGTCTTCTGAGACACTGGCAACAAAGATTGATGCAGGTATGAATGTATGTATGTATGTATGTATGTATGTATGTATGTAGTATGTATGTATGTATGTATGTATGTCTATAAATATACATATATGCATGTATGTATGAATGCATAACTGCTTTTATGTCTGACAGTGCTCGTGTATGTATGGATGGATGAACTGATATATCTGTATTGAATTTTTATGTATGTATAGAGACTGGTCGACAGCTCTGCCAAGAAGCATTCGCTGCAAAGCGAGAAGAGCGAGATGCTAAGTCAATGATGATTTCAGTAAAAGTAACAATTCACTCTCTCGCTTGAATGCTCCCTCCTTCCTCTTTGTCTCTCTTTCTTTCTTTCTCTCTCTCTCTCTCTCTCTCTCCCTCCCCCCCCTTCTCTGCTCCACTCACACACACACTATCTAGATTCATTTACAATTTTATTCTTTGTTCTAATTTGCAATCATGGTATGTGTGAACAGGAAAGCGAGGGAATCCTGCAACGCTTTGGTCCTGCTGCAAGATGCGAAAAGAAGGGGAAAAAAATCGCAGGTTTCCTTATCTCGAGACTGTGGAAGCAATCAGAGAGGAAGAGAAAAGTGCGAAGGGCAAAGGGAAAAAACGAATGAAGGGATTGACACACCCAGGTATTCGCAAAGTCCTGAAGCATCTGGCGGTGTCGATTGGTAATTCTGGCAGCCTTCCTCCGCTGTCTTCTTCGTCTTCATCTTCGTCTTCCTCTTCGTCTTCACTTTTGCTTCTGTGTGGTCGTCTGCGCCGGCGTCGGCGTCTGCATCAGCGTCGGTGGCCGCAACAGGCAAGGCTATCAAGAAAGAAATCATCGAAATTGATGGATCAGATGAGGAGTCTAGCAAGGTTACAATGTACATACATACATACATACATACATACTATTTTATAATATAGGCCGCAGTGAAAAAGCGCAAAATGAAGAGTAAGAAGGAGTCCGAGGTAAATACATACGTACATGCATGCATGCATACATACATACATACATACATACATACATACGTACGTACATACGTACGTACATACAGACACACTATTACGTACGTACATACAGACACACTATTCTTGTAGGACGCGCTAGAATGGACTTGCAAAATTTGCACCTACGTGGACAATCCTCCAGACTTTTTAGTCTGTGAACTTTGTTCTGCGACGCAAAATCAGGATCAGCTGCAGGCTGATGACAGCGATCGTGACGACGCGTCCGAGGACAACGACAACGACTGGCCCCGTTTGTTTTTACGATTACCACTCAGCGACTCCGACAACGACAACGACAACGACAACGACAACGACAACGCCTGGCCCAACGAAAACGCCAACGATGACACCAAGTCGAACGATGACGACAGCGACAGCGACAGCAACAGCGACAGCGACAGTGCAGCTGCTTCAATCAACACTGCAAAAGTGCTTGGCCGCGATGTTGCAGCAGGCAAGGAGCTTTCTTGTGAGGAGACATTTATTGCGTTTGAGTGGGTTGATTATGACAACAACAAGCAAGTCAAACGCAAATCCAAGAAGAAAGTGAAAATGTTCAGCTTGGGCAAGGTTATTAAGGTGGAAGTAAGTCCAGTTGATCCTAATCTCGAATCCACAGTTCTGGTTCACGTTTGGGACCACCCAGCAGGTTCCAACCAATATACGGGAAAGTATCGACCTGGTTGGCTACATGGAGAAAAAGCAAAGCAATCTATGAACGACCCAAGCACAGCGGCAGAGGAATTTGAACGTTGGGAGAAAGACGTTTTAACAAGTCACATCATTTGGTAAACGAGAGGCCTCCAAAGACCTCGAAAGAACAGCAGATGAGGGTATGTTTTCGGTCGGGCGGAAATCGACCACACCCTCTGCTGTTCTGCCCCCAGTTAACACACCACCAAAAGAGAATGCTAGCTTTGACGTACCTGTAACTACACCTAGTACCTACCTCACCTGCCGTAGCTGCTGCTAGCAATAGTGAAAGTACCGAAAATGCTCCCATTACGTCTATGACATCTCCGAAAGGACCTAAAAGTGATGACGATTCTGTGATCGTTGCAAGCGATAGTGACGTAAACGATGCCCAAAGTAAGGATTTCAGTAATCTCCCTGACCTTATTCCCCCTACTCCGTCTTCACGGGATCTGGGGAGCATGAATCAGGGGGAGAAGGGTGTCAAGGTAGTGGGAAAGAGGGGGAGAAAACCAAAGCTTAAAATCATTTTGTCTGGGAAAATCGTCCAGATCCCGGCACGGGCTTTCGGGGAAGAGTGGGCTAAATCCACTTATGGAGGTAAGTGGGATTCTACTTTGCGGAAGGAGTTACTCTTGCCCCGACTGCCCCGGTTGTCAGGAGAAATAAACATTCCCAGCCCACGAGGTTAAGTTTGATGATGGCGTTACGGAGAAAATAATAGATTCTGAAATCTTAAAGTACGAGATTTCAGGGGGAGCGGCCCCCCCTTCTCTTGTACCGCAGGCTATTATCGAACCGGCACGCCACGACCCCAATGTAACCAGTGAATTCGGCCATGCCGAGGGGGAGAGAGTTAGGATAGCTACGGAAAAGGACAAACATCCCCCGGGATGGAGATCTCATGCGCAAGGAAACATTTCTCAGGAGAACGACGTGACAGGATATGTAGGAAGCTACATAGGAAGCTAAGAGCAAAAAATTTCAGAACATGTTGATACTTTGTAAAATCAAAGTACCATACTTGTTTTGATAAGTTATGAAAAAAATTAAAAAAAAATTGAATGGCTAGCCGTTACAACCGTTTTTTTTACTGTTTAGCTGATTTTTGGTAACTTTTTGGTTTTTGTTGAGTGTTGTTTGGTTTTTCTTCGAAATTTCATAGAAACTTATGTTTTATTTAATAAATATTATGTAATAATATTCTTTTGAATTACATTGAATTTTCAAATTTGAATTCAAATTCAACTTGAAAATTTCAAGTGTTACATTAAGTGGTAAGTAATCTAGTGACTACTTCATGATTGGGTGCATGGCTGCGATTTCTAAGCTAACGCACTGGTTTTATGCTTCAAAATCATTATAAATATGCTGAAAAAACTCGTATTAATATTATTTCATGCATACTTCAAGTACGACGTGAGTATGTATAACGAATACAAGTGAGTGGCAAGTATTCTGAGTGTCACAGTGACTGACTAGTGTAAAACAGGGTCACTGACTCTGAAATATAAGCTTCCGCACCGGTTTTATGCTTCAAAAACATTATAAATATGCTAAACAAACTGGTATTGACTTATAATTCCATTCATACTTCAAGTAGTCAGTGAGTATGTATAACGAATACAAGTGAGGCAAGTATTCTGAGTGTCACAGTGACTAATGTAAAACAGTGTCACTCAACTTGAACTCTAAGCTTCCGCACCGGTTTTATGCTTCAAAAACATTATAAATATGCTAAACAAACTGGTATTAACTTAGTATAACATACTTCAAGTAGTCAGTGAGTATGTATAACGAATACAAGTGAGTGGCAAGTATGAAGTTCAGTAAGTGTCACCGTGACTAGTGTAAAACGGGTGACAGTGTCACTCAACTTGAAGTCTAAGCTTCCGCACCGCCGGGTTTTATGCTTCAAAAACATTATAAATATGCTGAAAAAGCTAGTATTAATATTATTCCATGCATACTTCAAGTAGTCAGTGAGTATGTATAACGAATACAAGTGAGTGGGAAGTCTGAGTATGGCAGTTGAAAACTTGTCACTGTTTTATTAACCTAATGATATCAGTGCTAGCGTAAAAATAGTTTCAAAATATTTATTTATATTAATAAATTTATTTATTAAATCATTTAAATTTGAAAATTTGACTTATAAAGGTAAATAATAACTTTAATAGTTAACGACGTCTTCGTGGGCGCTCTTGTCTAGGCCTGCCTCTTCGTATGTATGTATGTATTTATGTACATATGTATGTATGTATGTATGTATGTATTTATGTATTTATGAATGTATGTATGTATTTATGAACATATGTATGTATGTATGTATGTATGTATGTATGTATGTATGTATGTATTTCTAGTATGTATAATATGTATGTGTGTATGTATGTATGTATGCATGCATGCAGGCATGCATGCAAGTACTCATGCATGCATGTATGTGTATGTATGTATGTGTGTATGCATGTATGCATGCATAAATGCATGCATGCATGTATGTTATGTATGTTATGTATCTATGCATGCATGCATGTATGTATGTATGTGTATGTATGTATGTATGTATGTATGTGTGCATGCAATGATGCATGCATGCATGAATGTGTGTATGTATGTATGTATGTATGTATGTATGTATGTAAATAAGTATGTATGTATATATATGTATGTGTGTATGTGTGTTGTATGTATGTATGTATGTATGTACATATGTATGTATGTATGTATGCATGTATGTATGTAGGTATGTAGGTATGTATGTATGTATATATGTATGTATGCATGCGGCATGCATGCATGCATGTATGTATGTATACATGTATGTATGTATATATGTATTTATGCATGCATGTATGTATGTATGTATGTGTGTATATGTGTGTGTGTGTATGTATGTATGTATTTATGTATGTATGTATATGTATGTATGTATATGTATGTATGTACATATGTATGTATGCATGTATGTATGTGTATATGTATGCAGGTATGTATATATGTATGTATGCATGCAAGCATGCATGCATGTATGTATATATGTATGTATGTATGTATGTATGCATGTATACATGCAATGATGTATGCATGTATGTATGTTTGTATGTGTGTGTATGTATGTATGTATGTATGTACATATGTGTGTATGTATATATATGTATGTGTGTGTGTATGTGTGTGTGTGTATGTATGTATGTATGTATGTATTTATGTATGTATGTATGTATTTATGTATGTATGTATGCATGTATGTATGTATGCATGTATGTATGTAATAAATGTATGTAGGTATGTATGTATGTAGGTATATATGTATGCATGTATGTATGTATGTATGTATGCATTTATGATGATGCAGCCAAACTTGCCAAAGTAGGAGTGGGCTTCACCAAGCCAAGTGCCAACCGGGCCTAAAGACACAGAAAGAAGTGGCACACACAGTGAAACTGCAAGAAGACAGTGACAGCAACAAACAGCAAAAATAATAGATTTCACCTTGGCTTCAAAGTGCTCGTCGATTGCTTGGGGTTCTTGCCAAGTATGCCGCCTTTTAATTTCTGTCAAAAGGGGGGGGGGGGAAGAGAAAAAACACTGGGAAAAAACGACAAAAAGAATCGAAACAAAAATCATGCATCAGAAGCAGTAGATACGTGCAAAGGCATGTTTGGTTTGAGAAGAATGAAGCAACATCAAGGTGCAACTGTCTAGCCACACTCTTGGCCAATTTGTGTTTTGGTGAAAAGTGGTTGCGTCGTTGCAACGAATAGGTTCGCGCCACATCAACCGCCACCGGGCCGGTGTTTTTCAGAAATATACGCAAATTGCGGTGTCAACCAAAAGCTAATCGCAAACAATGTGTCGCAATCGTTGACTGCGTCCGAAAACATCACCAACCTTTTTGAAAACCCGCTCAACCTTTTTGAAAACCTGCTCCCAACCACCAAAACACAAATTGGCCAAGAGTGTGGCTAGACAGTTGCACCTTGATGTTGCTTCATTCTTCTTACACAAACATGCCTTTGCACGTATCTACTGCTTCTGATGCATGATTTTTGTTTCGATTCTTTTTGTCGTTTTTTCCCAGTGTTTTTTCTCTTCCCCCCCCCCCCCCCCCCCCCTTGACAGAAATTAAAAGGCGGCACGCCAAGCAATCGACGAGCACTTTGAAGCCAAGGTGAAATCTATTATTTTTGCTGTTTGTTGCTGTCACTGTCTTCTTGCAGTTTCACTGTGTGTGCCACTTCCTTCTGTGTCTTTAGGCCCGGTTGGCACTTGGCTTGGTGCAGCCCACTCCTACTTTGGCAAGTTTGGCTGCATCATCATACATGCATACATACATACATGCATACATACATGCATACATACATGCATACATACCTACATACCTACATGCATACATACATACATACATACGTACATACATACATAAATACATACATACATACATACACGCACACACACACACACACATACACACACAAATATATATACATACATACATACATATGTACATACACACACATACACACATACATGCATACATCATTGCATGCATACATATATACATATATACCTCGATGTTTGCATGCAAAGATGTGATGGTGATGAGTCACCCTTACGAATTGCATCGGCCGATCAGGAGCAAATCAAAAAAGATTTACGTCGATACAATCACACTTGAAACTTCGATTCATCACTGTTTTCAAGTTTTGATTTGCAGCGTATTTTCATTATCCATGCCTGCAGTCTAGTTTTAGTATTTTTTATTGCTTATGAATTTGTTGTTTGGTGTGCTTCATTTATACATATTTCGTTCATTACATTTTGCTCTGACGTTTTAATTTTTTCTGATTACAATTTTAATTAGTTTTGTTTTCCGTTAATATGTTATTTTCACACTTATCTCTATTATTAATAATATGTGTGATCAATCTTTGGAAATTATTATATAATATTAATAAAACTGTCCTTACGTAAAGTTATTAATAATTTAATTTAATTTCATTGTCAAACCAGATTTTAATCAGGCATCGCCTTATTGAGATTACTAATAGCTAATACTGCCCGGTTGATAGAATTAGTAAGAACTATTCAAATGTCATTATTACAGTCGGCCGGGTCACTGTTGGTATTAATACTAATATTAATATTAATATTACATATCGTAAGTTTCACTCGAAACAAGGATTTTGACTGAAATGTATTTTTTTAATTAAAAATAATTTTCTGACACAAAGCGAATATTTTCAACCAAAACTAACAAACAGACTCAAAACAGAAAAATCAATTTTTTTTTTTTTACACTTGAATGTCGCTAGCAGTACCTACTGAACCACCTCTTTCACCTTCCGGAGATAGCGAGGACGAGAGTCAGGACAGGGCAGAGAGTAAGAAACTTACAGTAAAGAAAGAACCTACCAGCTCTTCCTCCAGCTCTGCCTTACCTGTCAAAAAAGAACAAGACGTTAGAACTAGTTCTTTGCTCTCTTAATTAAAAATTCAGTCCTGCTCTAAGGACAAGGAAACTATGTCTGTGATCAGAACAGCGGGGTCAGATGGAGTCGGATGTTTCATGGCATTGAGGAAGAGATATGGAGGTCTTGACCTTGTCAAATGGAAAGAAAGACAAGACTTCCTTGACCTTTCTTACCCCAAAAAGGTTCAAGACGTAAGACCCTGGTTGACTCTCTTTCACAGCAATATTGCTGATCAAGAGTCAGTTATGAAAGTCCCATACCCAGAACTCGTAAAGATAGAAATGGTCATGAAAAGGATAGAACACCTGACCGAGTTCGATAGTTTTCGCAACAAGGTCACCAGCCTCCTTCCGGAGGAACGACCGGGTTGGGAATCCTTTGTAAAAGTAATTGAACAGGTTGCTCAAACAGAGGAATCCAAAAACAAAATGAAGAAACTTTACTCATCAGAGGGCGGTTTCCGCTCCCTTTCGTCTAAAACTTCATCTGGTGTGGGAACTAAAAGCGACCCCATAACAGTCAATCTTATGGGAAACCAAGCTGGTAAGGTATCCCAAGGTTGCTACAACTGTCATGGGGATCATCAAATCAAGATTTGTATTGTCCCCTGTAATCTTCCCGAGTGCCCTCGAGACGGACATGTCCCGGTGAATTGCCCCATAAGGAAGAAGGCAGCAAGAATAATCAACTTAGCAAAAGGGGTAGGAGAGCTGAGTCTGACCAGGACAGATAAGACTAAGGAGGGCAGTAAAGGGAATAGAAAGATGAGACAACATAAGAAAGAAGTAGGGAAGGAGAAAAGGAAGTTGAAATCATCTGATTTCATCCAGAAGAGTACAGCAAAGACAAAGACGATTAGTCTGAACGCAGGAGGTTCTGACTCCTCTTCTTCTGGTAGTTCTGAAGAAGAAGAAGAGGAGTCCGAAGCTCATGATTCACACGAAGAGTCTAGTACTCATGATGAGGATGGAGGTGAGGAGGGAGTAGGGGAAGTAGGTTACATCAATCACATGTTAAGCATAAATATGATGAAGAGAGAGGAAACGGACGAAGAAGAACCTAATCCCTCACTCGACAACACTCCACCCACTTCCTCTTTTGAACAACAACCACCGCCACCCCACACATCAGAATTGAAGGACAAGAAGGAAAAGAGCAACACACACACAAGATATGTCTGCTCCCCCTCGTGTCCCTCTGTCTACTCCTTTCATTCCCCTCCTGAAAGACAACCGCTTCGTCAATTCCCTTGACATGGTGGGCGACCCAACACCTCTTGGGGTAATATACCCTATGGAGGAGGGATGGGGGCTTCGTCGTGTCAAGGGAGGATATAGGAAGGTCCTAATGAAGTCCCGGAATTTGATTTATTTTCACTTACGTGAGGACGATGGACCGTTGCTCAATCTGTGGGCACACCCCATCAGGGGAAGTGCGACCATTGTTTCAAATTCGAAACAATGTGAAGGGTTTAACGCAAATAATGCACGTTGTTCATGGAAACTAGGGGCCGCCCGGGACAAAACCAAATCAGGTGGCGAATGTGCCAAGAGGATGGAAAAACAGGCCCCTGGGTTGTGATTTTTGTTCCCACCATATCGGCTGTGAGCGAAATAGGGATGACTTATTAGCAGTAGTTAGGGCACAGTTGAACGCGGGGGTTACACCATGGCACTCTGTGCTAATGGTAGCCCCTATGGACTGGATTACACGTCAGTGGATTAGGACAGATGAAAAATCCCCCCCTGCCCAGTCTGATCCTCTCATAAACTGGATTTGTCTTACCTGTAATGATCAGTTTCTCTCTCAAAACAGCCTTCAAGTTGATTTCCATCTCCCCATTTGCGGACAGAGGAGGTCATCTTCCTCACACACATCACCACCCAGACATGTCTCTTCTCATAGCTCTAGTGCTTCATCATCTTCTTTCACAAGACATACTCTCCCTACTTCAACTGTACAACGTTCTGACTCAAACATTGAAACGAGTGAGAACATTGAGGCTGCAGTAGGGGGAAACAACCAAGAAGAGACAGAGGTGAGGGAGAGACGATGACAGACGAAGACAATGATGAAACCATCTCTTATGCTACTCCTCAAAAGTCTTCCTCTTCTTCTGCATCATCTGTACAACGCTCAAACTCTAAGAAAGAGATGAGTAAGAGCGTTGAGGATGAGGCAGGGGAAGAAGAGGGGGAGAACAAAAGAGCACGCCCATTGTCTGTCCGTCGTATCACGCATTCCCCTTCTCCACGCCTTGCACCTAGCGAGTTGAGTGAAGGAGGGAGAGAGAGTTAGAGAGAGAGGATTAGGAGAGACCCCACGGTCGCATGGAGATGGGATGAGGGGAAGATGATGATAGTGGGGGGAAATGGAGAAATACCATCTATTGGAGAGATACACAGACTGTTCGGTGCGTTAGCAGAGGGCGCTAGAGAGATAGAGGTGAGGGATTCTCGTATTACCGGAAGAGACGGGGAATTTAACGAGTTCTATCTTGAGCTCTACATGGATATTGAAAGTTTCGTTATTTCAATGGCGGACAAAAGGAACAACCCTTTTGCGAGGGGGCTCGTTGCGGCATTTCCTCATCTAAGAACTCGATTACTGGAATACCGGGAATACCTGCAAATGATGTAGCCGGTGACCGTAGAACAGGCAGAACGGCGCGCTTGGGTAACCGTGGCGTACCGGCCGGCCCGGGTGACGACCGCGGTGGCCGTGCAGGCCAGGCAGGCGTGCGCCGCCAGACCGGTTTCCTCCTCCTGAGCGGCAGCGAAGTTTTATTGTTAACGCTGGACCAAGAAAAAAAAGTGAGAGGCGCGTCTGCGCCCTGGTGTACTGTAACAGGGCGCAGGCGGGTATATTTGCGTTCTAATGGTTCAGAACGAGGGTGCAAAAGAGGGGGGAGGGGACAAACCTCCGCCTATGCACGTAGACTCCGGAAGAAACGCTGCTAGTCCGTACCTGCGCCGCCACCAGCGCCGTTGGTCAGCGCCCGGACGTCGGCTTCCTTTTCCCTCCCCCGGCGCCGGCCGCGGGCGCACCAGAGGAAGAAGCTCGCGCCACGGGGGGCTCCTGCCACTTGACGCCTGCAAGCTGTGGCGGCGTGCTGTCCGGGACAACACCCGCGCGGAGGACCAGGACCGGGGTTTGTGCCGTCGTCCCCATGACCAGCACCTTGATCGTCGACTGCACCCGCGCTAGCCCGGCCAGCTCGATCAAGGCGAGTTTTGGGCACCCTGTCAAGGTAAGCTCTAGCCACTCGGCTGCTTCCAGAAGAGGCAGACGGACGCTGCGTAGCTGGCTGCAATCCGTAAAGGTTAAGTGCACACCGCCCGTTACCTCCCGCAGCTGCGGCAAGTCCACGCTCTTGAGAGCGGTGCAGTCTTCGCAGCTCACACGCAGCTCGCCCGACACCTTGTCTAAGCAAGGGAACTCTAGCTCCTGCAGCCGTCCGTAGCCCAGCACACTGGTTCCGCCCGCTGCTGCCGGTCCGTCCTTGGAATCTTGGGCGCGGTCACGGCCCGCCAGCCAGAGGTGCAGGCTCTGGACCTTGCTCAGCTTAGGCAGGCGGCAAACCTCTAGTTGGGTGCAGCCGTAGAAGGCTAGCACAAGACGCTGCGCGTGAGTAATCACTGGGAGCTCGAGCAGGCGGAGGGCAGGGCAGCTCGCTGCCTCCTCCACCCTGGCTACACCCTCCGGGCAGAGAGCGTAGTCGAAGCCAAACAGCATCCGTAGGTCCCCACATTGCTCTAGAGCGGGCAGTCTGCAGGTCTGCAGCGACAGACACCCTCTGCCGAAGACGAACTCGCACTGGCCGATGGGTGTGACGGGCGGAGGGGTTTGTTCTTCTTCTTCGTCTTCTTCCTCTTTTCCGGAGGACACGCCCCGTGGCGCGGGGGGCGCAGGCTCGTCCTCTCCAGGGGGCAAAGGCGTGCCCGGCGACGGGGGCGTGCCGGGCGCCCTCCAGGGGAGGCCAACCCAGGCTAGCAGGGGCAAGCTGAAGGCCGATAACTGGGGGCAGTCCTCCACGCGAACTCCTACGTTCCGGGCGTAGGACAGTGCAGAAAAGTCGCAGGAGTGCAGATCCCTACAGCGGCTGAGGTTCAGTACCAGTTCTTTCTTGACAGCCTGCAGGGCACGGAAGTTCAGTACCAGTTGTTTCCTTACAGCCCACGGCCCACTGTCTGTGCCCCCGTCGGCGCGGTAGCCCCCCAACAGGATCCTCAGGCTGCGGGCCTTCTTCAGCGCCGGCAGACCGAAGGTCTTGAGCCGGCCACAGGCATAGACGGCCAACACGATACGCTCGGCACACTTTAGTCTCGGCAGTAGGACCTGGGCCAGCGCCGGGCAGCCCTCTTGGTCCTCGGCCGGCCGCAGCCGGCCGACGGCCGCTTCCAGCGCGTTGGCTGCGGGGGCCCCGGCCTCCGGGCGTACCTGTGGCGCCCCAAAGTCGTCTTCGTCCCCGAGGCCAAAGGAGAGGCGCAGATCGCCGGTGCGCCGGAGGCGGGGCAGGGCGCAGGTCTGCAGCGCGGGGCAGCCCGCTCCAAACACCAGCTCGCACTCGTCGCCAGGCGCGTCTTCCGACTCGTCTTCACTCACGTCTTCCGACTCGTCTTCACTCACGTCTTCCGACTCGTCTTCACTCATGTCTTCCGACTCGTCGTCGGGCGCGTCGTCGGACTCGTGCCCGCTTTTTTCCTCGCCTACGCACTTTAGTGCAGGCAGCTTGAATCTGGCCAGACCGCTGCCCGACACACGGACGTGAAGGCGCTGGGCTCTTTTCAGGCCGGCGAGGTTGCAGACGAGCTGCTTCCTCTGCGCGCACCCGTGGAAGCCTATCGAGAGCAG
Organism: Paulinella micropora; assembly: GCA_019918135.1. NCBI lineage: Eukaryota > Cercozoa > Imbricatea > Euglyphida > Paulinellidae > Paulinella > Paulinella micropora. The sequence goes on along the minus strand of WBZZ01002276.1, from coordinate 5,852 downwards.
GCCCCCTACCGTCTTCAAGGCCGGGGCCGAGCAGGAGAGCGGCCCCTCACAGCCAATGAACAACAGCAGGACATAGCGTTCTACCGTGGACAGCAGAGGTAGCTCCGCCGAAACGAGCCCGCACCCTTCGCTCTGAATGTCCAGCACGCCGGTGCGCCACAGCTCCGGCAGCCGGAGGCTCGCGAACTGTGTACAGTGCCTCGCCTCGAACACGACGGCGTCCTCGACCTCCTGCAGCCGCGGGACAGTGAGTCCGGCCAGGTTCTTGCACTCGGTCAGCCGGACACAGAGACTAGCTTTGAGTGGCGCCAGGGCTAGCAACGGCAGTGCGTACAGGTCGCACCGCTGTACGTCTAGTGTCAGGGCGCCCGGGCCCGGGACGCGCGCCGACAGGGCTCGCTCCGGGGGGTCACGGGCTCCGGCATGGCAGTCCAGCAGCTTGAAGTGCAGATCCTGCCCCCCGGCAGCATACAAGGTCTGGAGCTCTCCGCACTGCTGCAGCTTGACGGTGGTCCGCCTGGGCGCCACCGCCTGCTCGAGCACCTGCTCGAGCACCAGCTCTCGCAACCTAGGGAACTGGAGCAGCGAGAGGTTCCAGCTCAGATTAGCGTCCTTCCCCGCGTAGAACCTAATCTGCTGCAAAGAGAGCGTCTCCAGCACGCCCTGGCCGGCCGCGTCCAGCACGAACTCCTCTGCGGGGTTCCACACCGTCAAGCCAAAGACGGGGGCGATCAGGTACAGCCGAGCGGCGGCGGCGGCCTGCACACAGCCCCAAAACGTCACTACGGACAAAGCCGTTAGGGGGGGCGGCGCGGTGTGTCCGGGTGCCCGCGGCCACCACAGGCTTAGCCCGGGAGCTGGCGTGCTGCATAGCAGCTCAAGCGCTGACCGCAGCGCTTGCCAGTACAGATAGGGCGCCGCCCCGGCCCGCCCAGAGGCCCACAGCGGGCCTAGTGCCAGGTCGCCGCGCCGGTTGCACGCGAACAGCTCCCTGGCCGCCTGCGTCCAGCAGGCCCGGTCGGCTTCGCCCCGGCGCTCGAGCAGGTGCGCGGGGCCGTCGCCCGCGCGGTCCGTCTGCGGTTCTTGCAGCCACTGCCCCGCTAGCCACTCTCCGGCTACCGTCGGCTGCGCTCGGAGCTCTTGTGCCCAGTCCCGGCCGTCTTCACAGAGCTTCCAATGGAGATAGGAGGCCAGGCAGGCGGCCTGGCGCCAGGCGGCCTGTCGCTCGCGCGACAGCCACTCGGGCGCGACGGCGTACGCTGTGGCCACGTCGACCGGGGCTAGCAACCGGAGCAACAGGGGCGCGACCGGCGGCGCCGTCGGGCCGACGACGGGGGAGCGCTGCATCTTCGCCGAACGCGCGCCGTGCGTTTGGGAATTACAGGACCGGCCCCCCCCCCCGACAGCCTCCCCCCCTTCCCCGGGGCTCGTCCACGGGGGGGAGGAGGGCAGAGAGGGCCTGCGCCGGCGGATGAGACGGCGGGGGGCCAGGGTGGGGAGAGAAGAACAGTGGCCCTCCGGCGGCCGCGTGCCCGGGCAGGGGGGGGGCACGCCGAGGGAGGGGGGAGCGGCCGTAGGCGCGCGTGCCCGGGCAGGGGGGTGCACGCCGAGGGAGGGGGGAGCGGCCGTAGGCGCGCGTGCCAGCCGGGGGGTGAGCGGGAGCGGCGGGGGGCCGCCGGGCGGAGGGGGGGGGCGTCCCCCCCCGCGAGGAGGTTGGGCGCGCCCCCGGGGCGCGTGCCAGGGGAACGCGCGAGGGCGAGGGCACGCCGCTGCGCCGGCCACCCACACAAAAGCCGGTGCCTCCCAAGTGAGGCAGGCCAGCCAGCCACCCACCATGTTCAGCGAGTGTACGCACGCGTCTAGCAGCCCCAAGAAGCTCAAAAAGGACTTCCCCCCCGAGGCCCATGAGCTGTGCGTGACGACGCTCGCCCACCTGCCGCCGGAGCTGCTGGAGGCTGTAGCCCCTTTCTTGCCTTCGGACGAGCTGCAGCGGCTAGCCAGGACTTGCCGAGAATACGCGCGCCTCCTGGCCGACCAGCTCCGGCTGCGCCGGAGCCGGGAAGAGAAGCTGAGGTTGGAAGCACAGGCTGGATTCTCGTTTCTGCGGCTGTCCGCCGAATCGCAGGCCCGGATGCAACGGCTCTTGAACCTCCCCAGGTCGACGCAGCAGCACGCAACCACCCTGCTCCCCTTGGGTGAATTCAGTGCGCGTCTCAGGCAGGAGTGCCCGGCCGCCCCGCGGTGGTCCGTACACGTGCTCGTCTTCCAGGATAACGTGGGAGGGCGCCTGAGCGTCCGGCTGCTGGTGACGGGGGAAGAGGCTCCGCCCGCTGAACCACCGGCCCTGGGCGCCAGCAGGACAGAGTGGCTTGTGCTCGAGGCCACGCGGCCAGTGGCCGCAGCTAGCGACCCGGAGGCCGGCTTTTGAGTTTGTCCGCCGCCAGCTCAAGGCCTTCTGCAGCTATGCCACCCTGCGCTGGCTCGTGGACGGACTGGGCCTCCTCCAGGCGCGGCCCGGCCGCGAGTGGCAGCTAGCTACGTACCGTGACCCGGGGGCGGCGCCGGGCCAAGCAGCGCACCACTGGCGCTCGCCACACCCGCCGCACCCGGAACTGCGGCACCGGGCACCCGAGCCCGCCCCGGCGGCAGAGGCCCGGGGGGCAGAGGGCGCGGGGGACCCGGACTCGTACGAGGCACAGGGGCCAAACCACTGAAAAATCACTTAGCTCTGTCTGTCGGGTACGAGGACGGCGTGGCTGTGTGTCACCAGAACTAGTATTCCCCCCCTGGGGACTATGCCCGCCCCGGCACATGACTGCCGCCGGGCTCCTGGCTGATTAAAAAGAAAGTGAGCCTTGCTCCCACGTTGACGGCCGGAACTGCTGGTCCCTCGGTGCCCGGCCGATTTAATAACCCAGGTTTCTTGACAACACGGAGACGGGGCACGCTCCCCCCGCCTGCAGCGCCGGGGCAGCGAAAGAAAGGGCGGAAAGGGGTAGTGGGGGGGGCGCAGAGCCGGGCCAGCGTCCCCCGGCGCCCCCCCCCCCCCCCCGAGCGCTAGTCCAGCCCGTCCGCCGGGGGGCCGCCGGCAGGGATGCCGGGGGGGCCGCCGGGCGCGGGGCGTCCGCCTGCGCCAGGGCGTAGAACACGTCCAGGCCCTCACGCGTCAAGGTGGCCACGGGCGACACTAGCAAGTCCTGGTACGACGCGCGCGCGTCCACCACGAGGTACGCGCCCGGGCGGGCGCCCGGGCGGGCGTCCGGGCCGTCCGGGCCGGGGGGCACCAAGCCGGCCGAGCACCCGGGGACCTCCTGGAGCGCCACCAGGGTGCAGGCCGGCACTCCCCGGCGCCGGGCGTTGACTGACACGGTGCCCTGGCCCGAGGCCCAGAGCGCCTGCCCCGGGCCGGTCGCGGGGGGAGGGGCCTGGGCCGCCGCGCCGGCGGGTGCGCCCAGCACCACGTGGCCGCGGACGCTGGGCTCCCCCGCCGCGCCGCCAAAGAAGGCGGTGTCCTCGTCGTCGAGGCAAACGAGGCCCCGCAGCCCGGCGAGCGCCCGCTGCAGGCCGGCCAGCAGCGTGCCGCCGGTGCTCTCGTCGGGGTTGAACAGGTGCGGCGCGCTGTTGCGCACGGGCACGAAGCAGACCTCATAGCCAGGCGTGTGGAGCAGCGCCAAGTGCGCCCGCCGGGGCGCCGGCCGCCGCGTAGCGGCGCGGGGCACGAACCACACCTCCCGCTGGCGGGAGCCCACCCCGAGCAGCAAGGGCAGGAAGAGCCGGCCGGGCCGAACGCCGAGCGCCTGGCACTTCCTAGCGCAGCGACCGCGCACCGCCGGGCACAGCGCCACGGGCAGGCTGTTGATGGCGGTCTGGACCAGGTCGCACCAGGCCCGCGGCGGGTGCGCGCAGCCGGCCGCGCACCACGCCTGCTGCAGCTCGGTCAGGACCACGAGCCACAGCTTCCGGGTACGCAGGTCCAGGCCCAGCCGCAGCAGCAGCTGTTGGAAACGGCGCACGGCGGGCAGCGCGGCCTGCAGGGCCAGGAGGGCCGCGGCCGACCCCACCGAGGCGCAGACCGACATGGCCACCGCCGCGCGCAGCAGCAGGAACAGCTCCGAGCACGCGAGCCACAGGTCCGTCGTCCGCTGCAGCTGGCCGTCCTCTGCCCGGGGCAGCAGGTGCCCGCCCTCCGCCAGCGAGGAGCCGCGCAGCCGTGGACCGACGCGCGTGGCCTGGCCGAGCGGCCGGCCGGCCGCCAGGGTCAGGCCCTTCCAGTGCTGCGCCAGGAAGAAGTCACAGGCCAGCTGGCTGGCGGCCGCACACGCCGCCGTCGGCCCCCCCCCGGGGGCGGCCTCCCACAACCAGCCGGGCACCCCGAACTGCAGGTCGGCCGGTGGACCACTGGCTGCGGGCTCCGGCCCGCGGACCCCGGCCGCCGGGGGCTGCTGCGCCCGGAGCCAGGCCTGCGCGCGCCTCTTCACCACCTCCCAGGGCTGCAGGTGGGCGTTGACGGCCGCGCACACCCCGGCGGCGCCGGGCGGCGCGGGCGCCCCGTCGTCGGTGTCGAGCAGGGCGAACTCCAGGTCGGCCTCGCGCCGGTAGGCCGGCCTCACCAGCGCTAGCAGGGCGGCCAACAGCTCCTGCGCGTCGCACAGGCCACGGGCCACGGCCTCGGGCCCCTCTGGCCAAGGAGGGCGGTAGCCGCGGCACACGGGCTCCAGCGCGGCCAGCCGGGCCCCGAAGTCGGCCCCCCAGGCGGGCACAGCTTGGCTCCGGGCCAGGGCCACGAGCGGCAGCGCCGCGGCCAGGGGGCCGGCAGAGGCCGGGCGCTCCAGCTCGTGGCCCAGGGCCAGCAAGGCCCGGGCCAAGCCGGCAGTCGGCGCGCGGCACAGAGCATCGTCATAGACCAGGCGCACGCGCACGTGTCCGTTCTCGAACACATAGGCCGGGGGCTCCGTTCGGTTGGGGCTGGCGTCCCTGGCGCGGGGCGTCCGGCTTGGAGCCAACCGGCCATCTTGTGGGGCGGGCAGTGGCGGGGCGCTCACGTCACCGACGACGTTGGGGGGAGGGGGGCGGGGGGGGGCGGAAGGCCGCTGGGGTACCGACGCCGGCTACCGGAGGGGGGGGCGTGAGCGCCCCCCCCGGCGGGGGCACGCCCTCCATGCCCCCCACCCCCCCCCCCCCCCCACCCCGCCCCCCCCCCCCCCCCCCATGCTCACCACTGCCCTCCTCCTCCCGTCGGCGCCACCCCCCCCCCCCCCGTACCATCCGCCCCGGGGTCGGTCCCGCTCCCCACCTGGACACACGCAAAAGTCATGCTTGCTCTCGTGTGCTGCCTCGCCGCGGTCCTAGCCCACACTAGGCTAGCCTTGACCGGCGACGTTATCACATTTGGCAGCGCCAACATTACGTACAGCACGGACCAGCTGCTATTGGTAAACGGGTCAGCGTGAGCGACCTGGCGGCCCCTTGGAAACGCAGTGGGAGTTTTGCCTCCTCCCCTCTCCCAACCTTGGGTGGTGGGAGGAGGGGTCCCCTCCCTTACTTGGGTGATGGAGTTGAGGTGCACTCCCCACCTAGCCAGGCACACCGAGGTGTGCCCCCCCTCATTTGGGTAATGAAAGGTGGCCTTCCCCCCCCCCCCCCCCACCTAGCCGGGCACACCGAGGTGTGCCCCCCCCCATATTGGGTAATGAAAGGTGGCCTTTCCCCCCCCCACCTAGCGGGCACACCGAGGTGTGCCCCCCCCATTTGGGTAATGAAAGGTTGCCTTCCCCCCCCCCCCCCCCCCCACCTAGCCAGGCACACCGAGGTGTGCCCCCCCCATTTGGGTAATGAAGGTGGCCTTCCCCCCC
>WBZZ01002275.1:0-28349 GCA_019918135.1 Paulinella micropora | reverse complement strand
TCTTAATGGGTTAGGTATTGTAATGACATTATTAATTACAGAGAGACTAATTATTTTAATTTATTTACATCATTTTTTAATTTGTTAAATCTAGGTAATTAATTAATTTTAGAATTATTTATTTTTTCTATAAATATATTCGTGAATTAGTTAATTTACACTACCAAAAAAAAAACAAAAATGCCAACTCAACACGGCGGAGAATTAGACTTCAGTAAGACTGACTACATCAGTGCTTCTTATCGTTTGAATAAACTCGCCCCTCGTGAGGGTTCTGGAACATTTGAAGTCACCACTGCTGGCGGACAAGAACGAAGTTTTGACCTTATTAGCCGACCTTTTAATCTCGCTCGGTCTTATTTGAGTTTTACTTATACTATGAGAGCGGCTGGTGCCAACACTTATTCTAGAATTTTTATGGACTGCCTTTCACAAATTAGCCAGATACAACTTCAGACCCGTAGCGGTGTTTATCTGTGCGACCTTAACCATCTCAGAATGGTAACTAAGATGCTGTGGAAACCAGAAATGAGTTTGAAGGATTTCTTAGACCTTCCTAACCACGGGATGCTAGTGGTATGGTGTATGCTCCAAAAGTGTAATGCTAACGGCTTGATTAATTAGTGCTGTTGAAGCAACTAGAACAGCCTTTCGTGCGGCCCTGATGGTGCTAACGATGTTGCCGCCTCTACTCAGGGTCTATTGCGTGAGCCAGTGATTTCTGCTCGTCGTCATGATGATGCTGCTCTAACGACTGGAGTTGGAGCACTATCCGCCTTAAATGTTAATTACAACGAGGCAAAGTATCTTGTGGGAAGTGGAGCGAATGCCGCTTTGGCCATTAATGTTAAAATTCCTTTGGGTATGATTATTAACACTATTTTCGCACTTGATAAGACCATTATGTTTCCAGAAATTTTGACTATGCGGATTGTGTGGGGTGCTACTGACAGAACCGGTTATACGGTGACGAATGGTGCGGCTACTTGTATTAGCACTGCTTATCTTGCCGGACTAAATGCTACCATGCCTATGGCTGTATCTGCTGATGTCACCAATCTTGCCTTGTTTCTTGCGGTTGAAACGAACCCTGATGTCATTCAATCAATCCAGCAGAAGATTGCTAGCCCCGAAGGCAATGAACTTCAATATTGATTATCCCTATGTTTATAAGAATACTACACAAGCAAGCACAAGCCAAAACATTATTATGCGATTTGACAGAGGCCACGGTCGCCGTTTGAAGAAGATTTATTACTCTGTTTTTAACACAGAAGAAAGAAAGAACACAGCCTATGACAACGATAATCGCGCAGCTACTAAGGTTGTCAATTTTTACACTACTCTGGATGGTTCCCGCCAGCAAGAATTCAACATTGACACTGCGAGCGAAGAAGACTATATGTATTTGAAGCCAAAGGTTGAAGGTTCGGCCTTGTTGAATAACGATGTGTATAAATACAATTGGTTCTGGGTTGATGCTTGGATAAATACCCCGTACGGAGCAAAGACCAAAATGAAATCAGCGGTTTAAGTCTTGATACTGAGCGACGATGGGAGTTTATTGCGACCACTGTGGCTGCTGCCTACAACCATTACACCGTGGCCATTACTCAGCGGGAGGTACAGGTTAAGGCAATATGATTACAATTAGTTGATATTTGAAAATCCACACTCTCATTCGTTTCACTCATTCTCGTTGTGTTTTTCAAACATCGTGAAAGATTAATAGATTAAATATTTTTTCTTGTATAATAATATAGGAAAACGACATTTGAGATATAGCGAGATATCTCAAATATATTTGAATATTGGAGTGAAATTCTCAAATGTCCCACAGAGAAATTTAATCGCACAAAATCCAGACGAAAAGTTTGTAAATGTCCAAGTCGGATATGATGGACGCATTGAAACTAATCAAATGAAGACCGTTTTGGTGAAACCCTAACCAGTTCCTTAACACCAGTATTACAGGAAATCTTTCCATATACCATTAATACACTGATATGGACATTAACAGAAACAAAGGCGACGTTTCATTTCTGAATAATATGGCGGAATTGAAAACTACTGCTGATTCTACCGCTGATGCTAGTATGGTAAGCAAAAGAAAAATAAAATATCGCACTGGTATGGGTGTTGTAGCCCGCTTCACTGCTTTATGGACAACTGACGAAACGAAGGTTATTATTCGTGGATAGGTATCGGAGATAGCGAATTACTTAATGGTTTCTACTTTTACAAGACTAGAGATGAAGGAATGTGTATTCTACATTGCAAAGGAGGAACCCCAAGCATATTTTATCAAGCGTACTGGGATGACCCGTGCGACGGAACATTTGTTATGCCAGAATTAGACTGGACGAGGGGAAATGTATTTCAAATTCAATTTCAATACTTAGGCTTTGGTGCTATTAAGTTTTCCATTGAACATCCAAAGACAGGCAAATTTCAGTTAGTCCATACGATTAAGTATGCGAATACCTACTCGGTTGTCAGTCTGAGGAATACTACATTGCCATTTGTAGCACGAATTGTTAATAATAATGTGGGAGTTGGAATACAAAGACTGAAGACAGCCAGTTGTAGTTTGTTTGTTGAGGGAACCAACACTATTAATACAAGTATTACAAATACGGCGGAAGGAGTGAAGCAGGTAATATAACTGAAAGCCCCGTTTTGAGTATCAGGAATAAAGCACAATAGAATAATAGCCTAACAACTATTCAAATGTCTTTCCATCTTTGATAAGTATTACAAATGAAGATAGTAAGTCTAATATTGTAAGAATGGTATTGAACGGAACACTGACAGGGGCGAGTTTTGTCGATGTTGATGCCAAAACTTCAATTGTAGATACAGACACAAAGCAACTGCGATTGCGAACGGAACAACAATTTTTAAGATTTATGTTAATGCGACCTCAACTCAACAAATTAATCTCAGAACTTATGATATTCAATTAACCCGAACGATGTTTTGACATTCACACAAAAGGCTGTGTCGGCAGGCGGGTCGGTAATATTAATGTTATTCCTAACTTTATAGAAGACACTGAAGCAAAAAAAAATGAATGATTTGGCTTACTTTACTTTATTTTTTTGTATCTTTCTTTTACAACACGAATAACATCGCTCGCTTTCCTTAATATACATCCTTCTTCTGTACATACTTCGTCTGTAGCATTCGCTGTATCACCTACGGAGATAGCATTCGCTATATCTTCACAACATTAGCCTTTATTTCGGTAATTCCAGTTTCTTTTAAATCTGCTGTCTTAAAAGGTGTGCTCGGCTCTTCAACCAACACGTTTTCCAACGGAATAACTACTTTCACATTGTCATCACGTGGTTTATATTGCTCATAGAAAGATACAATGTCAGGTTTAGTCCATTTAATTGTAGGTTTCTTAATTTCGCTGTCAAGGTTCCATTTTTTCATTCAAGTAGTCTTGCTTGGTGCTCAAGTCTGTCATCATATACTATTAATATTATTTTTTTATTAATTTTATTTTAGAGTATATAGTATGTTGTATATACTAAGCGGGGTAATGTTTAAAACAAAGAAAGAAATAATAGCACATATAAGAAATATTGTTAGCAAATATAAGCACAATGAAAAGTTAAATGAAAATGATAGTAATTTTATTAAGGGTATTATAATTAATCATCCTGATTATAAGACGAAGTTTGAACATTTGATAAATTGCGAAATTGATGTTGAAACTAATGGATATGGTAGTAAGCACTTTCGTATAGGACAAAAAGCATTTTCGTGGTATAATTGTATTAATTACATTGGGTTAAATAAAGAAAAACAAATGACGAGATACACAAAAAACAAATTTAATGAAGCATGTAGAAATACAATAAAAAATCAAATAGAAGAAATATTTAAATAGAATGGTAATAGATATTTTCATTGAGCCGAAATACATATGTGAAATAACAAAAGAAATACATGATAGAAAAAATGTTCATGTTGACCATCACTTTGAAAAAATAAAGTTTAAAGAAATTACGGACAGATATTTAAAAGAGAATGAATTAAACTATCACGATGTAGAAACAGAAGAAAGGGAAGACTTTAGGGAAATTCTATAAGAACCACACTATACGCGATTTGATAACTTTCATAGAGAAAAGGCGATATTAAGAATAATAAAAAAAAGAGATAAATTTAAAGGAGAATGTAGGGTGATTTATAGAATATATTTAGCAATTTCTTTTTTGAGTTCTGGATAATTTACCATCATCGGTTGCTTGTTCAACCATATTAAGTATTGCTTGTCAAATACAGCGACATCGGCAACAGACTTCCCCTTACATTTTCCAATAGGTAGCAATCCTTGTTCTTGAAGTTTTTTACTTTCAGATTTATATTCATTTACATGACCATCAATGACTTGCTTGATATCGTCCAAAGTAAATGTTTTATTATTAATAGAACGTTTTTCAAATTTTTCCGCGAGAGACTTGAGAGACATTAGTATATACTATAGGATATAAAAAATAAGAAATTAATTAATTGATATTTATGAGCATCGCTTTCATTTCATTTTCGCAATCTGATATCCGTAAGGGATACTATCATTGTCTGTGTAGAAGTCTCGCCCACACCATCGTGATTTATTAACAACTTTTACAACATTCTTTGGTGTTGTATGCTAAAGTGTTCAATGTGTTGTTGTTTGCTGTTTCTGTTCGTGTGTACCTTTTTCATTATGAAGTCTCTTGTGTTTGTTAGGCTTTCGACTTTGTCCATTAATTCATATGAAGCGGGATTTAATTTCTTTAAGTCTAAGCCTTTACCTCTAAAGTGGAAGTGTGTTTCCTTATCGTCCTTCTTTACATACTCCAACATATATAACTTGGGTGCTATCCATAAACCTTTTATTATTTTGCAACCAGTTCCAAGGTCATCATCCATTCCGCCGATTGATTTATCTCTAAATCTCTTTATCCGTTCAATATTTCTTACATGACTTTGGATGCTGTCTGTATCCTATAATAATAGTCATTGTCGGGGTTGTTGTCTGGGTTAGCCTCAGTCATATACTTATGCATAATTCGTCGCTGTATGCTAATATGAAGGCTCCATATTGTGTAGGTTTTGTAATTTTTTCTTCTATCAATTGTTCGTCGCGGGGGGTTCCTGTAATAAGCCATAATTCACCATTCGCCTCATCAAATTTCTCAATATCGGTTATCACGTGTTTAGCCCAGAATTTCCAGTATTCGTGATTTTTAGAAATATATTTACTCACTGAGTTTATCGGTCTTTGAATTGTCTTCCCGTATAAAGCATTCATAAACAACTTCGCTAATAGATATTGTGGAGTGCCTTTCTTTGAGTTTTGTTTTTTCTTGAATAAGTCTAATGTATAATCTTTAAATACTGGTTCTGCTCCTCTGTGTAATAGCCACGATTAATTTTTACTTGATATCCCAAATTAATCATATCCTCAATATCAACACTTGTGAGCCATTGGTCTTTCATGTCCTTAATTCCACTTTTAAAAAAAAAACAACCTTTGCTATCACGGAATGGCACTCGCGGGTGTAAAAGGTTTTTTGGTGATATGTAATCAACATTCCATATACCTAATTTACCCAGCATTTTTTCTGTTGGTTTGTCGCGTTCTATTATTTCACCAGTCATAAATAATTCAAGCATCGCAGTTGGATAAAGTGAGACTACATCCGCATCAATGAGATAATCAACAATCTCATCAAAACTTATTTCACCTCTTTTATATTTTTCATATTGCTCAGAGATAAATCTTCCTTTGCTTGGGTAAGTTCTAGCACCATATACCGCTCTTCTAAAGTCTCTTTCTTGTTTTAATTTTGGAAGATAGATTTTGTATTTTTTGCCAATTTTCTTTTTCCATAAATTGAATGTAAGAGATGAAGTAGAGATAAACTTTGTTATATTAGTTTTATGTTCGTTGAATGTCTGTTTATTGAGTGTGTCGTGTAATTCCTTCAGCCCAATTACATCCTTTTCTAAATACACTAAACATTCTTCTTTGGTTTCCTCGTCCATCTCTTCCCATCGCTTCGCTTTGCTATGGTCAAAATCTCCTTTCAAAACATTACAACCCAATGTTTCAAGGTTCTTTTTAAGGCTCCCTTCGGTGTGCTTACACATATCTCAAAATTTCATGTTCTTGTATTCCAATGAGATAATAGCCCAATTATTAATCAAATGAGTATCTTTTATTTTTCTTTTGATAAATTCTTTTTGAAGGAAGTAGTGGTCAAACTTACTACCATTAAAAGCATTAACATATAATGTCGCTTCTGGATTTTTGTTTTTTAATTCTTCCGCATATTCAAAGATAATATCTATTAATTTTGAAATACAATCATCACCAGCGACATATTTAAAACCAATATATGCAATTGTATAACCTGCTATATAAGGTGTGTGCAATTCTTGTTGATTTGTAAATGTCTCAAGGTCATAATGAAAAACCTCATCTTCATTGTTGTATTTCATTTCAACAAATCTAGTTAATAATTTTATTTTGTTTTTAAACATCGCATCCACATATGATTGTCTATCTTCATTACAAGTATGTTTATCAAAGTATGTTTTATAACAATCGGAGCATTTCTTTTTGTTTCTTATTATAAACCCTAAATAATGATTTTCTTTGAGATAACAAAGCACATCTGCGGTAATAAAAGGGTCTTCAAAGTTTTTGAAAGTTTGTTTTGTTGTCGCATCAGTTATTTCAAAATACTTGTCTTCAATACAATATTTTTTAATATTTCAAAACCAACCGAGAAAGGTATGAATGAATTAGGTTCAAGATTAAATTCTTTTGTAATTTCATTACACTTGTTTTTGTTAATATCAAAATTTTAATATCTTTTTATTGACTTGAAAGAAACAATTATAGTAGATGATAACCCAAAAGGTGTCAAGAATTTTCGGTAAAACCTCAAATTCTAGCCACCTTTTTGGTTGTTGTAGCAGTTACAGCGAAATAAGCACACAGCAACAAAATAAATACAAAGAAGCAAAAACAACAAAATAGCCTTATACAGCACACTACAAGAAATATATATGTATCATTAAATTACCTTTTGAAGTCTCCTCCAGTCTCCTCCACCTACCACACACACAAGTATGGTATGAGTAAATATCTTTGAATAAAAGCGGGCTTTTAGCCCCTTCAATTTTTTTTTGACAAAATTATTCGTCGCACTAGATTATACTCCTATGCGGTAAAGGAGTTAGTAGTTAAAACTACTTTTATTCAATTCTTCGTCTTTTGTATTGTTCATATTCTTCAATTACATTGTATGTTGTTTTTCCTCCTTCAATCATTCTTCTCGCTCTAATCTCATCATCAACTCCCATTGGTTGATTTTCAGCACTCAACCAATTCTCAAATAATCGTAATTGTTTTTTCTTGTTCAATTCTTTCCTCTTTTCTTCTCGCTTTACCAAATCTATTTTTTCCTTTCTTTCTGCTTCTTCTTTTTTTTGATTTAGCAATTCTTCAATAGCCATAAATTTATTTTGTTCTTCTTTTTCTTGGTTCTCCAATTCCGCCAATTCTTGTCGTTTTTGCTCCTTCTTACTCTGTATTATATCTATTTTGATTTCACTACTTGCTTTATATCTCGTTAGTTCAGCAAAGTTCTTATCTCTCAATTTCTCAATCCATTTATTTGGTCTTTCTCGTTCAACATACTCTTCATCGCTCTCGCTTCTTCCGTCGTCTTCACTCATCATTCTTCGCACTTTCAATTGTTAAGACTACCCTGAAAAAGGAAAAGTTGTCCATGTAAAAAAGCCACACGGGGGCTTTTTGACCTGAGCCTATAGGTGACTGGTGTAAAAAATTTTTTTACTTTTCCTTTTTTATCTGCATTTCAAATGGTCAGCAGAATTCCAGAAAATTCTATCACGTGTTTTTTGGCTGTTTCTTTTTTCATTCTTAGACTTTTTCAGAATTCCAAAAGCAACCAAACCAAAAAGACCAAACCCTTGTCTGTTTTTTGTTTGCGCACAGATGTCGGACGCCCCCCCTGTGGAAGAGGAAGTAGCCGACGAACCTGAGGAGGCTGAAGGCAAGGTTCCTGAGCAGAAGCAACCCGAAGATCCTGAAGTAAAGGTAAGTTTGTTGTTTCTTTCTTTTTTGCTAATGAAGGGGGGGGGTTTAGGCGTTGGCGGACGAAGTCAAGGCATTGCGTGTAGGGTTGATGACCGCGCAGAATATTCCAAGAGAGTTAGGAGGAAACAGAGTTATTGCTAATAGAAATCCTAACCACGACCGAAATCCGCCAGTTGAGGGTAATCGACCATTATGGTTTGAGCTTGACAAGGAGAATGGTGTGGCGAGGATTTACCTTGAAGAAAACGAGGGGTTACCATCAGCGGTGTTGAGTTCGTATAGGTCTCCAATGAGGAGAAGTCAAATCCCCGAACGCTTCGTTGTTCAATTTACCGACGGCTCCTTCAAAATATTCAGATTGTGGGATAATATTGAAACAATCGCCGACTATTACGGGCTCATGGTTAAGACTGTATATAGGGTTGTGGTGTAATTAAAGGCGTTTGCCACCACCACTAATGATCATAGACCTTCCTTGGTTTTCAACATTTGTTTGTTTCATTTCAATACCAAGGAAGGTTTATGATCATTCTAATCAAAGGTCCATTATTACTTTAGTCTTTCTTTCTCTCTTACTTGTTCTAATGTTTTCTGGTTCTATTTCTTCTCTTTTGAGTAGTTCTTTTGTTTTCTTTTCTTTTATAATTTCTTTTGTTTGTTGTTTTATGTCTTTCTCTTCGTCAATAGGTTTAATAAATTCTGTTTTCAATAAATCCCTCGGGCTCACTAATTCATCATTATTTAATATTAACTTAAATCCGGAACGGGCTTTGACTTTATAAATAATTTTGCTGAAAGTCTTTCCTCCTTTACTGAAAACATTCCTTTTGTTTTCCTTTCTTACGGTATCTCCGATATTGAATTCATTAATTAAATTATCACGGGTTATAGTCTGTTTATTTTTGTCTCTTCTAGCAAAGACTTCCACCGGTCTGGCCTGAATTCCTCTATGAAGTTTATGATTATAAGCATTGACTAAGTCTTGAATATAACTTACCCAATCAAAATTTCTATTAGTTTCAAATAATAAATCTAACCATCTTCTAATACTCCTTATCACTCTATCAACAACCGCTAAGGCTCTATGGTCGCCTACTTCAACGACATCGTGCTTAATACCATTCTGAATAAAATATTCACGAGTAGCACCTTTATATTCTCCTCCGCTGTCGGTTGTAATTGATTTTGGTTTATAAGGTATAGATTTCAAAGCATAATAAACTTCTTTTGCTGTTTTATTTTTTAATGGAATGATTATTAAAAATCTTGAATGACAATCAATCCAAACAAGCATCCAAGCATATCCTTTATTTCCTTTCTTATCTTTTAATTTACTCATATCTGCTAAGTCAAGAAAGACTTGGTCTAATGGATTATCAACCCATATAGTATTCCATATTTTCGGGTTCTTTTTCTGGTGGTGTATTTCAAGTGCTTCATCTTCTTTTGTTTTAACTACTTCCCCCGTTGGTGTTTCTTCTAATTGGCTATTACGATTTTGGGTATTAATAATTGTATGTTTATGGTCTAAATCAGACATATTATATAAATGATGTTTTCAAAGTCCAATGTAAAAAACAAAAAATATAAAGTCATTAGTCCAAAAGGTAAGGCTATTAATTTCGGTGATACCAGATACGAACATTATAAAGACCTCATAGGGTTATATTCACATTTAGACCATCTGGATAAAGAAAGAAGAAAAAAAATACAGAATGAGAGCAAAGGCTATAAAAAATTCAAAAGGTAAATTAACTTATAATAATCCAGAGTATGCTAATTATTATTCTTATCATTATCTTTGGTAATGATATTTGAAAGACGACTTCGTCGTTTTCAAACATCGTTTTTCTTTTTTTATTTAATCGCAGGCGATGTTTGTTGAAGACGTAGTCTGAAACAAATATCAAAACTTCAAAAACATCCGTGTGACATCATCACTTTTTTCTTTCTTATTTGTCTTTTCAGATTGATTATAAACATTAACAGATATGTTTGATTTCTTTCCTTTCCCTTTCTTAGGCTTGATTTCTTCTTCACTACTCTCGCTTTCGCTTTCTTCACTCTCTGGCTCAGGCTCTGGTTTCTTACTCTTCTTCTTTTCTCTCTTAGTTTCCGCTTTTGCTCTTTTGATTTTCATTTTCGCCATCTTTTCCGCAATGATATCAGTAAAATCAACCTCATCTTCACTATCACTCTGCTCGGGTGTGTCATCTTGGTCTTTCTCATTAATAATATCGCTCGCCACATTTTTATTTTCTATCTCTGCTATTTTTTGTTCCATATCTTCGTCTTCGTTTTTAATTGCATTTCGGTATTGTTCCAAAACCTTTTTAGCATGTTCCATCTTTCGTTGTTTCGCTTTTGCTTTTATTCCTTCCACAGCACTACCCCAGTTCTTACGACTTGCTTCGGGAGACGGCATTTATACTAAGATTAATATATTTTAGTATTTTTAAAATTAAATATTTATTTGTTATAATATACAATGAGCCAGTATAAATCATTACTTGGCTTGAATGAGTTGGCTGTTGATAGTCTAAACATACTTAACTTAGACCTTACCAACACAAACATAGTCGGTCTGAATACAGACAGAGTGCCAGAAGATGAAAACCCTTTGAACCTCTACTATACTGATTTACGATTCGATACAAGATTATCTACCAAATCAACAACAGATGTCAAAGAAGGAAAAAATTTATACTACACAGAGCAACGAGTAAGGGACAACGACGAAGTCAAAGCCTCAACTCAACATAGAAGTAATACTTCCAATCCGCACCAAACCAGTTTATACAATCTCATAGACACAAACATATCCGCACCAGTGGTCGGGCAATACTTAACATATAATGATGTAGATGGTAAATGGAGAAATACAACAATCGGCTCAATTGATACACTTACCGATGTCGTCATAACCGCACCAATAGCGATGAATAGTTATCTAACATATAACTCAATAAACTGGGTAAATAAAACCTTTCCAATAAATGTGGATGAATTCGGCAACATTAGTATGGGGGGTAATCTAAATATAACAGGTGTCAATTTACTAAATACCAAAGATGTTGATACTTGGATATCAGAGCACGAGGATAATAATGATAAAGTGTCCGCAGATGGTTCAATAGATACACACAGCGATGTAGTCATAACAACACCTACCAATAACCAACTACTCATTTATTCAACAGGACAATGGAGAAACACAAACTCTCCATTTATAAGATTAGATGGTTTAGCCATGATGATAGGGGATTTAAATATGGGTGGGTTTAACATAACAAATGTCGGTAATGTTGATGGTATTGATGTTTCGGCTCTTGATAGTTCTGTGGTAAAACTAACAGGCGACCAAACAATAACAGGGAATAAAACATTTACTACTTATGTGGCCGTAAAAGATTCAAATCCATTAAACACAGGTAAGTTATTCTTCAACTACAACAATAATATGGGCTCTATCTATTCGTCGGAAGCGGGTGGGGCGACGGGCTATCCATTATCTTTTGTAGGCTCGTCCATACTTTTTGCTCCAACAACAGGGGGCGGAATGACATTGACAAATAATGTTTTAAATTTTAACAGCACGACAGCAATCAGCGGACTACCCGCACCATTCTATGATGGCGATGCTTCAACGAAAGCATATACCGATACGAAACTAGCAAAGGACGGAACAACGGCTATGACGGGCAGTTTAAATATGGGAGGATTTTCAATAACAAATGTAAATTTGGTTGATGGTATTGATGTTTCGGCTATTGATACTTCGGCCGTGAAACTAACAGGAGACCAAACTATAGCAGGAACCAAAACATTCAGCAACATAATAAATGCTAGTGCGGGGATTGATATGAAAAGCCAAAGTATAACAAATGTTAATCTTGTTGATGGTGTTGATGTTTCTACTCTTGATACTTCGGTCGTAAAACTGACAGGAGACCAAACCATAGCAGGGAATAAAAAATTTACTTCAACAATAGAAGTGCGGGGTGCTACTGGTCCAGCCGCTTTTGATGGTATCGGTATTGCCTTTGATACGGCGACAAATATAGGAGAGATTGTGGCACAAAAAATA
The DNA here is from genome assembly GCA_019918135.1 of Paulinella micropora. Taxonomy (NCBI): domain Eukaryota; phylum Cercozoa; class Imbricatea; order Euglyphida; family Paulinellidae; genus Paulinella; species Paulinella micropora. Next base: position 16,128 of record WBZZ01002275.1, on the reverse strand, counting down.
GCAACCGCGGGCTATTATCCAATACAAATAACAGGGTCATATGTTGATTTATATGCTGGGGATAATGTAATAGCGACAGCAACTGGCACTACACTATCTTTGAACAACAGAAAAATTACAAACTTAGCCACACCAACAGCAACAACGGACGGGGCTAATAAAACGTATGTGGATACATTAGACGGGCAAAATGTGAAACTAACAGCTAACCAAACCATAGCAGGAATTAAGACATATAGCAGTGGTGTTGAAATAACGGGAAATTCAATCAATTCAACAACAAAGGGCACATTTATCGTTTTCAATTCTACAAGTAATATTGGGTCAATTGCTAGTTTGGATATGAAAACTGCGACATATTACAACTTTGAAATTTCTGCCAAAAAAATAAGTTTTATTATTGACGGGACGATAGTCGGTTGGGTAAATGCTTCGGGGCTAGATTGTAATAGTAGCAAAATAGCCAACCTTGGAACTCCGACATTATCAACGGACGGAGCGACAAAAGGGTATGCGGACACATTGGACGGGCAAAATGTAAAACTATCAACAGACCAAACCATAACAGGAAGCAAAACATTTAATGGGGCTAGCACTGTGATAAAATATCTAACTTTAACGAACAATGCCGATTTTAATAATCAAACTATCACTAATGGCGGAAATATAACATATAATGGGGCGAGGATATTAAACCAAAATGGAGGAGACATATTCTTTTCACAGACATCAGGAGATTATCAGTATTTCTTATTTACTCTAAATACTGCTACAAGTGGAACCGCTAACCAACGAGGTTATGTATTCACGAATGTAGCATCTGATGTAAAAGGGGCGGGACTTTATATTTCAAAACTTTTGGATAATAAAAGTGCTTCGTCTGACATTGTCCGTTTTAACAATGCTGGCGGTATGCGGTTTTATGGTGCTTTGGATATGAATTCAAACAACATAACAAATGGAGGAACAATAACTGGAACGACAATTACTTCAACCGCGGGTATATCAACAACAACGGCAACCGCAAGCGGATTAATAACGGCAAATGCGGGGATTACATATACTGGCACACTAACATCAGCAACAAATACAAGTGGAGCGAAAATAGGAGTTCAGGGAATAACAGACGGAACAAATGCAAAAGGAATATTTCTATGGGATACGACAAATACGAGTTGGGGAATTTATGCAGCATCTGGTGGGGCTCTAAACACTAGAAGTTTGGCAAATGGTTTAGCCGTTTCAGGAAATGATTTTAGTTCGTATAGTTTTCGTTTTAGAGTGGCTAATGATGCTACGATGGGTTTTGTGTGGGAGAATTCAGCAGAGCAATTGTTAATGTCATTAAACGGGGCAAACGGGACTTTATGGACAAAAGGATTGATTACGGCAAATGCGGGAATTACATACACAGGCACACTAACAACGGCATCAGCATCAACTAATGGGGCTAAAATAGCAATTCAAGGACAAACAGACGGGACGAATGCGAGAGGAATATTTGTATGGGACATTGGAGATTCAAACTGGGGGATTTATATGAGCCAGTCTGGGGCAAATAAATCATTAAGTGGAGGAACAGCACCAGCAGGAGGAGGTGGAGGATTAACTTCTTATTCTATTAGATTTAGAGTAAATGGTTCTTCAACGAGTGGTTTCATATGGGAGAATAATTCAAATACTGCTTTAATGTCATTAAGAGCAAGCGATGGACAATTATGGGTATTGTCTAATCCAATTCAATATTCAGACAAGAGAAAAAAAGAAGATATAAAGGAATGTTTAGGCTTAGATTTTATTAATAAGTTAAATCCAGTTTGCTATCGTATGATTGATGACAAAAAGAAATGTAGGACTGGCTTAATAGCACAGGAATTAGAAGAAATACTAACAGAAATGGATATGCTAGATTTTGGCGGTTTTATAAAAGAAACAATTATGGTTCCCTGTCCAAAGCAAAGAGCGGAATACGAATTGAAAGGTGTGAGTGTTAATCCAGAAGATGTTAAATGTGTTGATAGTGGTGATGTCGGTTATGGTATAGGTTATTCCGAGTTTATCGCCCCGTTAATTAAGGCCGTTCAACAATTATCGGAAAAAATAAATAATATAACTAATGATATAGCCGACTTAAAAAAACAATTAGCAGAAAACAATGCCTCCTAGATTACACCCCCCACCGCCAGTCATTGAAATAGACGGCGAACTAACACCAGAGTTGAAAAATCGTGTTTTAGACATTTCATTGAAGAATGAAGAAAAAAAAGTAGAGCACGAATTGGAAGATAACTGGAATTGTTGTTGTATAACAAACAGACCGACAGACAGCCGACTTATTAAATACTTATTTCAAATGGGTATCATTATATCCATTATAACCCTTTGTATCGTAAGGCTATCTGAAAAGAACTTACCTTGTGAGGTTGCTAATACTTATGTCGGCTTGATTAGTTTATTAATTGGCATTGTTTTACCTTCTCCTTCCTCTGCCAAAAAGTAAATTAAAGTCCAAAGGATGATAATCCTATCATATTATCATAATGAATTTGAGATTTTAGATGTTTTGTTATGTTATCATTTCTGATACTTCTTCCACACTTGCATTTAAATATTGTTGACTGATACAGCCTATTTTTTTCAAGAAGAATTTCTTTATTTTTTTCGTAATACTCCTTTTGTTTTTCTGCTATGTATTCTTTATTTTCATTCCTCCAGATTTTGTTTATATGTTTGAAATAATCTTTTTTTTCTTCACGATATTGGTTTTTTGTTCTACCAGCAATACACCTATTAACACATTTTTCTGTTTGTCTTATTAATTCTCCTTCTCGCTTTTTCAATTGCACACTAGTATTGCATGGGTAGTCTTCAAGTAATTCAATATAAGCATCGTCATATCTTAATATTTTAAAACTGCTTATGTTATTAAATTTACCTTCTTCATATTGTCTATAGTTTTTTCTATGATCTACAAGTCTTTGCGATAATGACTGAGTTGTTGAACCAATGTATATCAGATTAGTCTGATGTGATCTAATAGCATAAATTTTTCCTTGTTTGTAGTCAGGCATTATGGTTTTATATGGTTTATTATGGTTATGTTTAAATAGAATAACACTCATACAAGTGTATTTTATACCAAGAACTATCACCCGCATAGATTAGCGGAATGGCTTCATCAAAACTCACACACCAATCACTCATCGGCTTATACACGCATTTAAATTTACTTTCTATTCCTTGCTTTATACAATAAGCACAACTCTCATTTTTTTTCTCACTGACTCGTGAGTAAAAGTCGCAGGCAGTCCGACCTAACACAGACCACATAAATAATAATATTAATAACATTTGTATATTTTTGCTCAAAGATTTTTTAAAAATCTTTGTATATAAACAATGTCGGAGCACAAATACCAAAAGATTATTTTTCTGAGCAATGATTTTGCGGGAGGAAGCAAAACATTTAATAAAAATATCCAAATGTCATTCACACCCACCAAAATGAATGTAAAATTTATCCACTATATGAACGACCAGACGGAAACCAAAACCAGAATTCTTTACATGGATAGAATTGGAATTATTGGAACATTTGCTGACAGCACTACAGCAAACATTTCAAATCTCGGTTATAATTTGGGTGTCGTCGGATGGACGGACGGACAATATACATTTAAAATCCTTGAAACTGACAGCGGAAATATTGACACAGGAAATTTAGCGGGGCGAATTGTTGTGTGTTTAGAGTTTCTAGGCTGATATTTGTTTCAGACTACGTCTTCAACAAACATCGTAAAACCATTTAATTTCTTGTAAATGAAAAAAACGATGTTTTAGAATAAGAGAGAGTGCGGAGCACGAAACGCAATTCTAAAATATCAATGCAAAAGATTAACAATGTCAAGGTGAAGCCAGTAAAACAAGAGGGTGATGGAAACAAAAAAGCAAAAGGTTATAAATTGTTTAATGAGCCGTATGCCAACATATTTCTACTTGCTAGAAAGAAGAGCGGAAAAACAACAGCACTCTTTGAAATACTGAAACGGACAACCGACAGAAAAACCCGTATTGTCATTATTGCTTCAACAATACACAAGGACTACATTTATAAAGCAATGGTTAAGCACTTTAAGAACAGGGGAAATCCAATGGCGGTATATACTTTTCTTAAATCAGACGGGGTGAATGTCATTGATTATGAACTTGACAAACTGAACAGACAGGACGAGCAACATGAAGGAGAAGTAAATCAGGACAAAGAGGAAATAGAGAAACCACAATTTTTATACTTTGGAAAGGAAAAGAAACAGAGCGCCGCGGAGGCGAAAGAACGACCAAGTAAGTATATTACGCCAGAGGTTGTTTTTGTTTTGGACGATTTAGGAAGTGGATTAAGAGACAAGTCCGTAAGTGATTTGTTAAAAAAGAACAGGCACTATAAAAGTAAGGTGATTATGTCAAGCCAGTATTTGAACGACTTACGGCCAGAAGCCATTAAGCAGTTAGATTATTTATTAATCTTTCCGGGCCAGTCTCAGGACAAAATGGAACTTGTGTATAAGCACTTAGACTTATCTTTTGACTTTGATTACTTTCTTCAAAAGTATCACGAAGCAACAAAGGAACGATTTAACTTTTTATATGTTTCAAGTGTTGATGATGAGTTAAGAAAAAATTTTGCTTACCGCCTGAAATAAAATATCAATAATTATTTTTTTTATTTTTGCTGAAAGAATTTTTTAAAATCTTTCTAATATATGCCAGTATCGCCAGTGATAATTTCACAACCATCAGGATATAACATCGGATACAATCCATCAATGCCACAGAAGGGAGGAAAAAAGAAAACTAAGAAGAAGGGATGTGGTCAAAAGGGAGGAAAGATTAACTGGGCAAAGGTCGGAAAAACTGCCTTGGCTGTTAATAAATTCCTTCGCGATAATAAGGTAATCTCTAGGACTGCGGGGGCGTTGAGTAGTGTTGGGGTGCCTTACGCTGGTAGTGTTAGTGCTACTGCCGCAAAACTTGGGTATGGTAAGCAACGAGGAGGTGCTGTAAAGTTCCGTTGAAGATATTTTTGTTTCTTGAAATATTTTTTTGATAATATAATGGGTTCGGCTAAGACTAAGAATGTGAAAAGGGCGAAAGTCCGTCCACCACGAGTTTATAGAAATAAGAGCGGGAGGCCATATATTATCCAGAAGGGTAAAAAATATTATCTTAATTTTGGTAAGAAAACAAATGATTTAAGCACATTACAAATCGTTAAACTTTTTATGAAATATATTAGCAAACCAAAGTCGCAAAGGGCTAGTCGCAAACCAAGAGAAAAAATAATCAAATCTGATTTCAATCGTCTTGAACATGAGAACCGAAACCAAATACAAAGCAACTTACAAAAGAAATATGAGTTAATACATGACGAGGAAGAAAAGGAAAAGAAGAAAAGGGAGGATTTAGAAGAAGAAAAGAAAAGGCTAGAACGAAAAGACGTAGCAGATGTGAAGGAAAGGCATGATGAGTTAGCAAGGATACACCGCAATGAACTATCCGATATCAAGGAACGACAAGAGCAAAAAGACAGAGAACTAAGGAGGGAGCAAAAACTCATAGAGGATTTACAATACGAACAGCAAAGGAACCAAAGATTGGCTATTATGCCACCGCCACAGCAGTATCAATATATCATGCCACAACAACAGGGACAACCACAAGCACCGCCACAAGCACCACCATTAGCACCACCATTTGGAGCACCACCACAAGCACCAGCCTTACCTAATTTAGGAGATGAAGCACCATTGAAAACGAAAGAGCAATATGAGGAAGAAAAAAAGCAAAAGCAGAAAGATATTGAAACACTGAAATTAGCAGGATATACAGATAAGTTCATAAAAAGATGAGTCTCAAAGACTTACAAAAAGCCAGTCAAGATATTCAGACGGCTATAGCCACAGCGACATCTTTAGAAGAACAGAAAAAGTTAGCAGAAGAATATAAAGAAAAACTTGAAAAGGAAAAAAAGAAAGCGGAAGAAAAGGGTAAGCATCTTGAAAATTTGCAAATTAATCAATTTTTAATCTCTGGATTTTCAAAAACTTATCACCCAACCATTACCATAAAAGAGTTAGCACAGGCTTTAAAAAAGAGACTAGATAATGATGGTCATAACAAATTAAATTACAAAGACACTTCAAAGTGGATTATTAACATGATTAAAAGGTTTAATATTGATGTTGGAAGTGAGGTGGAAAACGTAAAAAGAAAAGTGGCGGATTACGCTAGATATGAAGAGTATATGGGTATTACTGAACAAAAAGGTAGTGGAGCGAAGACATTAGATGAATTAATTGATAAGGTATTTTCAATAAAAATAATTAAAAAATATTTATCCCGCAAAGATTGGAAACACACAATGAATAAAAAGGACTTTGTAAATACTCTAACGAACAAAATGACTTCCGATCCCAATTTAGATAAACAAGTTTCAGCGGATTTAAATGTTGATGAAGGGATGCCCCAACCGCTACCACCGCCACCAGAGCCAGCAGTGGATACGACTACACCGCCAGACCGAACACCACCAGAGGAGCCACAGCAACCAGAGTCAAAACCACAGCCAGAGCAAGTCCCATTACAAGGTGAGGGTCGCGGTTTAATGACTAATGAAATAGATGACATAATGAAAAAATATGGATGGTATCTCGGAGCAATAGCCAGTGATGAAATCTACAAACTAAATCCAGAAAAAAGAAAACGATACGGATTTATTATGAATTTGGACAATCACAAACAAGCGGGGTCTCATTGGATTGCTATATGGGTAAGTCTAGATAAAGACAGGTCAGTGGAAGTGTATGACCCATTAGCACTTTACCAACCAACGGAAGACTTTCAGCAACAAATGAAAAGGCTAATAGATAAAAGCCACCCCGATAGTTATTTATTAATGAAGGTTAATCAAGTAAAACAACAATCTGACACAACCGACACATGCGGATGGCACTCAATGAGGTTTTTAATGGAGCGAGCGAAAGGCAACCGCTTTAAGTTTGCTAGTGGATACACAGACTTAAAGGAAGAAGAAGCGGAAAAATTAAAAGCACAGAATGGTTATGGTCATTTTGATACCTTCATCTAAAAAATATTATTTGTATAATATATCATGGACTACAAGGGAGGAAGAAGTTCGGGTATCTATTACATAAATAGCAAAAACCGAATAACTGGCACTGACAGCGACTTTACACACGAGATAAACTTAAAATCACTAGACAATCCAACTCACTGCAAAATACTTCATATTTATGTGCCGAAATCGTATTACTCGGTGGCTTCACCATATAATACTTTTACTCTTAGCGAAGACGGATATGAGGCTTTAATTACGATACCAGAGGGAAACTACACAATGAATAACTTAAAAAATAAACTGGCCGAGGTACTAACCGCGGAAAGTCCGAATGACTATACTTATGTTGTCTCAAGCAACAATACAAACACGGAAGCGGAGGATGGTAAATTAACATTCAGTGTTTCAAATAACGGAGGTATTCAACCGCGGTTTATATTTGATGGCGATACACGTATTCATGAAGTTATGGGTTTTGATAGAAACTCAACATACTATTTCATTAATGATTTTATTAAGTCGCCAAATGTAATTATTTTGACAGGTGAAAAAACTCTGTATCTTCAATCGGACTTAGTGGGGGAAGGAGATAATCATGTGCTACAAGAAATATATACAGCCAACGAAATTCCATTCGGAGCCGTTATATACGACGGAAGTGGGTCTGAGTATGGTAAGAAATTATCCACCAGTTCCAATAATGTATATAGGTTTTATCTTACAGACGAAAACGACCAAGCAATTAATCTTAATGGGTTAGGTATTGTTATGACATTGTTGATTTACAGAGAAACAAATTATTTTAATTTATTTACATCCTTTTTCAATTTATTAAAATCTAGATAAAGATATTTGACAATTTCACTTCGTGCTATTCGCACTCTCGTTTATTGTCAAACATCGAAAAAGGTAAGTTAATGGCTTACGATGTTTTATGATGACGAAGTCAGAATAAAATATCAATTAATTATTTTAGAATTATTTATTTTTTTATTTTTTATTTTTGCTGAAAGATTTTTAAAATCTTTCTAATATATTCTGGTGAATTAGTTAATTTCACAACTGCCAAAAACAAAAAAACAAAATGCCAACTCAACACGGCGGAGAATTAGACTTCAGTAAGACTGATTATATCAGCGGTTCATATCGCCTTAACAAACTTACTCCTCGCGAAGGAGCAGGAAATGTTGTTGTTACTTCAGCGGGCGGTCAGGAAAGCACATTCGACCTTATCAGTCGCCCATTTAACTTGGCAAAGTCGGTGCTGAGTTTCACTTACGCCCCAGGTGCTTCAGGAGTTGTAGATAGACACAATCGTATTTTTATGGATTGTTTGAGTATGATTAGACAGATTCAACTTCAAACCCGTAGTGGTGTTTATTTGTGTGATTTGAATAATGTTGGAACTATTACGAAAATGATTTGGAAGCCTGAGACTTCATTGAAGGACTTTTTGGCACTTGAGAACCATGGAGCAGGTGTTGGTGTCGGGTGTATGCTTCAAAAGTGTAATGCTGATGGACGTGCTACAACAGCCTTTACTGCTAACGTGTATGCTGGACAACAGGCAAGTGCTGCGACTGTAGCGGGTAGTATTGATACCGATGCTCACCTTCAGGCAACATTGAATCGTTTTGGTAATGCTATTGCTGGGCTATCGCTCCTCCATCACTTAATGCTCGAAGACATGATGATACTTTGTTGACAACTGGAGCGGGTGCTTTGTCTGCTGTGAATGTTTCATACACTGAGGCAAAGTATCTTGAGGGAGGTATTGGTGGTGCTAACACAGACCCACTTATTTATGTGAAGATTCCATTGTCTATGATTTACAATACTATTTTTGCACTTGATAAGACTATTATGTTTCCTGAAATTCTGACCATGAGAATTGTTTGGGCGGCTAGTAACAGAACTGTTTATCATGTTGGTTGATGCTAATACAGGTCTTGCTACCACTATTAACACAGCAAATCAAGGTTCTTTTCCTTGCACAACTAATTCACAGGTATCAAACTTAAACTTGTTTCTAGCGGTTGAAACAAACCCTGATGTTATCCAGTCTATTCAACAAAAAGTGAGTAGTGCCGAAGGTATGTCTTTCACAATTGACTACCCATACTCATACAAAAACACAATTCAGGCATCTACAAGTCAAAACATTATTATGAGGTTTGATAGAGGACACGGACGGAGAATTAAGAAAATTTACCATTCAGCATTTAATAATGAAGAAACAAAGAATACCGCTTATGATAACGATAATAGGAATGGTTCAAAGATTACTTCCTTCTATACTACCCTTGACGGGTCTAGGCTTCAAGAATTTAATATTGGCACCGCAAATACAACCCTTGAAGATTACATGTATCTAAAAAATAAGATTGAAGGTAGTGCTTTGGTAAATAGCAATGTCTATCAATACAACTGGTTCTGGGTTGATACGTTTGACAACACTCGCCCGCTTTGGAGTAAAGACCAGAATGAAATTAGTGGGCTTGACCTTTCTCAAGAGAGACGCTGGGAGATGATGGCTACTACTGCAAATGTTGGTCTCAATCATTACACTCTTGCTATCACTCAGCGAGAGGTTCAAGTGAAGGCAAATGTTATTACAATTAGTTAAGAAGTAATTATTAATTTTTGATAGTTAATTTTTTTGTTTATATATAGAGATGTCCCACCAGAGAAATTTAATTGCACAAAATCCAGACGGAGATTTTGTAAATGTCAAAGTCGGGCATGATGGTTATCTTGAGACTAATGTTGAAAAAAACAGCATTTGGTGAATTAGCAACATCACAATACACACCGATTATACAAGAAACATTTATGTATAATGTAAATACCTCTAAGTGGAACACAAGCACTACTAATGCTACATTAGAGCAAAAGAGTGCTATGGCATATCTAACAACACAGGCAGTTGGAGGTTCAAGATTATTCATTGAAACAAAAAAGAAAATTAAATATCGTGCTGGTATGGGTGTATGTGTCAGATTTACTGCTTTGTGGAATACAAATGAAGCAGGCGGATATTCATCTTATGTAGGTATTGGCGATTCCTTCTTGACGGACGGATTTTTCTTTTCAAGAGAAAGCGGTGTAATGAAAATATACCAATTTAACAACTCCACAGTCATTACCGAGGTTAAACAAAGTCAATGGAATGTAGATAAAGCGGATGGAACCGATTACTTGCCAGCAATTGATTTCAGTAAGGGTAATGTATTTCAGATTAAATATCAATACTTAGGTTTTGGTCAGATATCATTTTATATTGAAAATCCAAACACTGGACAATTTCAACTAGTCCATGCTATACGATATGCCAACAGCAAAACTGCTACATCTCTTAATAATACTACTTTACCATTCTTGGCTTCTTTGGCTGTTGGTGCTAATCCGCAAATCCAAAGCCTTAGAATTGCCAGTGTTGGATGCTTTATTGAAGGAACTGAAATCATAAGAGGTATTCCATTTATTTATGAAAGAACAGCAAATACAACGAATGTAGCAACTCATGCTTTTACTATGAGAAATAATACTAATATTATTGGAAACACTATTGCTAATTATAGTATAGTGTATCCTAGACGGCTAAATATTCTAAATACTGACACTAAAAGTAGCGTAATCATTAAGGTAATAAAAAATGCTACACTTACAGGTGCCGTGTATGCTGAGAACAATACAAATACAAGTCTAGTTTCATTTGATACTACCGCGACTATTGCTGGTGGTAATGTGATTGCTGTTGTATTTGTAAATACTAGTGATGCTCAAAGTATAAATTTTGCTGATTATGATTTAGATGACATGTTGCCAAGCGAAAGGCTAACTGTAACAGCACAGGCTACTTTAAATCAGACTATAAGTATTCAGTATGCTTTTACTTGGATTGAAGACCCTTAGAGAAAAAAATTAAATCGTTGATTTTCCAAATATCACTTTTTAAAATACTTGATAAAATTATTTTTTCTAACTTCATTCATTTCTTCATTTTTTTCTAGAAATGAAAGAACACATGCCACATCGCAAAATCTATCATCGTCAATTGAAACTGATAAAACATTTTTTTTCTTACACTCTTTACAAGGTGCTTTCTTTGCTTCTATTTCTTCACCAACATTTTGCTTTATCTCCGTAATTCCCGTGGAAGGGACTTTGTCCCTTTCCAAACCCGCTGGGGTATGGTAGAGGGTGTAACCCCCTCCCTCTTTCAAATCTGCTGTTGTAAATGGTGTGCTCTCTTCCTCCATCATTTTTGATAATGTTGCTTCAAGCGGTATAACGACTTTAACATTGTCATCCCTCGGTTTGTATTGCTCATAGAAAGATACAATGTCAGGCTTAGTCCATTTAATGGTTGGCTTTTTGACATCTCCATCAAGGTTCCATTTTTCAATTTCATTCAAGTAGTCCTGCTTGGTTGAGAGGTCTGACATGATATTTTAGAATCGCGCTTCGTGCTACGCACTCTCGCTTATTCTAAAACATCGAAAAAAAATTAAAGAAAAAAATAATTAAAAGAAAACGATGTTTTGTGATGACGAAGTCAGAACAAAATATCAAATATATTTTTTTACTTCAGTTTTTATGTCTGTAAATTTATCAAACCACGGCTGTTTCATAACCCATTCAAGATATGGTTTGTCAATTGTAGCAACATCTTGAATTTTCTTACCTTTATATTTACCAAATGGAAAAGTATCCTTTGGCTTTCCTTCTCTACTTTTTTCAATTGCCTTAATTTCGTCGTTTATTACCTTTTTGACATCCGTAAGAGAAAAGTTTTCTTTTTTATTTTCAATGGAAAGTTGTTCAAACTTCTCACATAGTCTAGTGAGGGTGGTCATAGTAGAGTAGTATATATAGACTAATAAAAAAAATAAAAAATAATTAATTAATTACTTACAATTTTTGATATCCATACGGGATACTATCATTTTCGTTGATAAACTCCCGTCCGCACCATCTTGTTTTATTAACTACTTTTACAACATTCTTTTGGTGTTGTATGCTAAAGTGTTCAATATGTTGTTGTTTGCTGTTTCTGGTAGTATGTATTTTCTTCATTATAAAGTCTCTGGTATTAGTTAAACTTTCACCCTTATCCATTAATTCATAAGCGGTTGGATTTAACTTTTTCAAATCTAAACCTTTTCCTCTAAAGTGGAAATGAGTTTTACCTTTTTCTTCTCCTTTCTTTACATACTCCAACATATACAATTTTGGTGCTACCCATATTCCTCTTATTATTTTACAATCTGTTCCAAGGTCGTCATCCATTCCGCCGATTGATTTATCTCTAAATCTCTTAATCCGTTCAATGTTTCTTACGTGGCTTTGAATGCTGTCTGTATCCGTATAATAATAGTCTCTGTCTGGGTCATTGTCTGGGTTGGCTTCGGACATATACTTATACATAATTCGTCTGCTGTATGCTAAGATAAATGCTCCGTAATGAGTTGGTTTTGTAATTTTTTCTTCTTTTTCTTGCTCATCTCTTGGAATACCACTGATTAACCATAATTCGCCATCAGCCTCTTCAAACTTTTCAATATCGGTTATCACGTGTTTAGCCCAGAATTTCCAATACTCGTGATTTTTTGATATGTATTTACTTACAGAGTTTATCGGTCTTTGAATTGTCTTTCCGTATAAAGCATTCATAAATAACTTTGCTAATAAATACTGCGGTGTGCCTTTCTTTGAATTTTGTTTTTTCTTGAATAAGTCAGAAATATATTCTTTAAATACAGGTTCGGCTTCTTCAGTGTAATATCCACGAATGATTTTGACTTGGTAGCCAAGTTCAATCATATCTTCAATATCTATTGAAGTTAGCCATTGGTCTTTCATATCTCTTAACTCCCACTTTAAACACCCCTTACTATCTCTGTATGGAACCCGCGGGTGTAATAGATTTTTTGGAGATATGTAATCAACATTATATATCCCGAGTTTGCCTTTCATTTCTCCTACACATTCCTTTATTTCACCAGTCATAAATAGTTCAAGCATCGCCGTTGGATAAAGACTTACTACATCAGCATCAATAAGATAATCTACAACCTCATCAAAGCCGATTTCTCCATTCATATATTTTTGATATTGCTCCGAAATAAATCGTCTTTTGCTTGGATAAGTTCTAGCACCATATACCGCCCTTCTAAAATCTTTTTCTTGTTTTAAATTCGGTAGTTGAATAACATATTTACCATCTATCTTCTTTTTCCATAAATTCCAAGTTAGAGACGAAGTAGATATATAAGCAGTTAAGTTAATTTTATGTTCTTCATATATTTGATTGTTTAGTTTGTCGTGTAGTTCCTTTAGCCCCATAACATCTTTTTCTAAGTATGTTAGACATTCCTTTTTCGTTTCATCATCCATCTCTTCCCATCGTTTCGCCTTGTCATGGTCGAAGTCGCCTTTTAACACATTACATCCCAGTGTTTCAAGGTTCTTTTTTAGACTTCCCTCAGTGTGCTTACATAAATCCCAGAATTTTATATTTTTGTATTCTAATGAAATAATAGCACCATTGTTCATAAGAGTTGAATTTTTTATTCTTCTTTTTGATAAATTCTTTCTGTAATGAGTAATGGTCAAACTTACTTCCGTTAAAAGCATTAACATATAATTTCGCTTTCGGTTTTCTTTCTGCTAACTCCTCCGCATATTTGAAAATTATATCAAGTAATTTAGGAATACATTCATCACCTGCTACATATTTAAAGCCGATATCTGAAATGGTATAGCCTGCTATGTATGGTGTGTGTAATTCGTATTCATTTGTAAAAGTCTCTAAGTCATAATGAAATACTTCATCTTGATTATTATACTTAGCCTCTTCAAAAGTAGTTAATAAAGACCTCACTTGATTTTCTTTCTTTCTGAGTTTCGCTCTTACATATGAAATTCTTTTATTATTACATTTATGATTATTATAATACTCTTTATAACAATCTGGACATTTATTTTTGTTTCTTTTTATGAAACTTATATAATGTCCTTTGAGTAGATAACAAAGCACATCTGCGGTTATTAAAGGGTCTTCAAAATTTTTGAATGTCTGTTTGCTTGTTGCATCAGTCAATTCAAAATACTTACCATCAATACAATATTTTTTTAAGATTTCATATCCTATTGAAAGTGGTATATATGAATTATGTTCAAGTTTGAATTCCTGTCTAATATCATTACATACTTTTTTATTGAGTTTTGATTTACCTTTCAAAGGTAGATTTAATATATCCTTAACAACATAGAAGAAACAATTATTATCCTTACTCCTTGGATTAATATGTATTCCTTCCACCGTTTTATTTTTCAAGTCTTTACCTGAAGAATTACAACCGCCTCCGTCTTCTTGAATGATTTGAATAGTTATATGTTGAATAATTCTTTCATATCCATTCGCACTGGCTTCAAGATTTTGTTCGTTGTATAGATATATATCACGAAACAACTCATCAATGTCTTTTAACTTAAACTGAGTTAAAAGTTTTCCACTTGTAAAACTTACTATCATCGGCATCTGTTATATACCCAAACTTGACATGAAGGCTTGCTTCGTTTGTCAGACCTCTATTTTTAGCATCCTTAACTGCTCTCATGATTAATATTTCAATCGTATCCATATCATAGAAGTTAATGTCAAGGTCTTTTGAAGGGTATGTATATCCATTTATACCTCTGTTTTTTATCGGTCTTAGTTCTACTAGTTTTACCTCGCGCTTCTTCGCTTCCTGTGTCTTAGTTTCCCTTAAGTTCGCCCTTACCTTTGCTAGTTCTACATTTCCTTCGTTGGTCTGGGTGGTAAAGGTGGTGGCATACTTTTTATATTAATACAGATATAAAAATTATAAAAAATAATAATAAATTATCTGTTATATTTATATATAATAATATCTTATATTTAATATAAATTCATTTCATTGCCTCCTCCATTCTTTTCAACTTAAGTAATGCTTGCTTTACTTCATCTCTTTTTTTCTTTCTCCTTTCCGCTATTATTGCTTTATTTGGTTGTAATACTCCATTGACTTCTGTCTATGTCTTTCTGGATCTTTTTGTATAAATTCCCTCGCCTTTCTCCGTAAGGCTTCCTTCTTCTCTTCTGGTGTTTTATATATCGGTTTTCTGCCCATCTTTGTATATATAATAAAAAAATAATCTTTAATATATAAAATTAATTATCAAGGGATAGTAATTTCAATTCCATAATGTTTTCCTGCCCTCCTCCATAGATTGAATAATATACTTGTTTCCTTCCTTTAATCTTTAGAGTTTCTGCTAAGTGCTTGCTGATATATCCGAGTTGCTTTCCGCTCTCTGTTTCAACCTTTATCGCATTTTTATCAAATTTGTTTTCTGGCTCGTGTTGAATAAAAACTTTTTCACTATTTTTTTGGAGATAAGAAATATTATTTTGTCTCCCATCAAATGAAACACCCACAACTCTGGTCGTTGTCATATTATTGAAACTTTTATAAAAAGTTTCACAAAAACCCTTTGCTCAAAGATTTTCAAAATCTTTGTATATAGATATAAATAATATTTGTTTAAAATAAAATTAATTATTTGTTTTTTTATTTTCGTAATATCTTTCTATGTCATCGTTTCTGTATGTTATACGAGTAAATTTATGTCCTCCTAACATAATTTCTTCTTTCTCCGCAAAGAAATCTCTATGTGATTGGCTTTTCTCGTGTGTGTATTTGCTATATATTTTTATAGTTTTTACCACATACACAGGTATATTTTTCTTTAATTTTTTCTTTTCTCCATTCTGACTTCTTTTGCTTCGCTAATTGGTTGTAATCTGTATTTTTATTATCTTCTTCGTATTTTGATAATACTTCCTTTTCGTAAAACTCCCTTGCTTGCTTTTCTACTTCTTCCTTCGTTTTCTTTTTTCCTATGTAAAATACTTTTCTTTTTGTTCGCCATTTTCTCTCCATCTAACATCAATTTCATTCTTC
>WBZZ01002274.1:140000-160000 GCA_019918135.1 Paulinella micropora | reverse complement strand
AGTGGAAAAAGATGTACGAAGATCGATTCGTACCATGGGTTGCTAAGCATTATCCAGGAGCTGACATTCCGAGTGAGTCAGAGTTTTATGCAGTTCATGAGAATCTATACTATCCTTTTCATAACCTTCATCTGCCAGGTGAAGACAAGTTTGGGCGATGTACAGACTGCGGAGAGCTAAATACGATGATTTGGTTTGCAGAGAAGCCAGAAAAGAATAAATCTGCAATGGAGGCACGGGATTTGCATGACAAGATGGTGGACATAGATCATGCTTAGTATATTATGGACAAGGCATTTTGTGAGCGCCATCCAGACAAAAAATCATGCATCGCTGTTGATCAGACTACCTTGGAGCAGGGAATTCCAAGCTACCATCCTCCAAAAAAGCTCTTTGACAGGAAAAGTAAGTTAGAAGTTAACTTTGGAGGTGGGATCAACTTCTCCATTTCTCAGGAGAATCACATCAAATACTTTTTTGTGTATTTTTCTCATTTCACCAAGGATGCAAATCTTGTTCTCACTCAACTATTTTTTATGATCTGGGCGCAGCTGACTTCTGATTTTGCGGCCTCCCGTTCAGCTGAATTGCGTATACACGTTGATAACACAGCGGCTGAAAAGCTTTTTTCTTTTGCAGGCTGGTTACTACTTCTACTTTTGTTTAAAAAGGTAACATCGACTCAGCCTTGATTGAAATGAATGCTAACTGTGACATTAGGTTTTCTGGACTTTTTTACCGGTATGGCACACTGGTAACGAAGTAGATAGCTCTGTCTTTGGTTCGGTGAAGGACAAATGTAAGGTATCTGACATTGTCTGTTTGTTTGATATTTTCAAAGTCGCTAAGGAGGGTCTTACCAAGCCAAATCAACTCATATATCTGAGATCAGTTCTTGACTTTCGATCTTCTTTCAACCTCACTTGCTCTGAATTCAACGAACTATCGAAGGTAGTTATTTTGAATTTCAGTTGTCTGATTCTCGCCGTTCAGATGGTTCCAGGTTTCCTGTGGTTCGAGGGAAAAAATATCTAAATGAGTTGGCAGAATTTGGTGAATGGATTCCCTTTATGGATGGAAACCCAGAAGGAATGCCCAAGCCAGCCCCTCCGACCCTGGATATTTTACCAGATAATGTGAAGAAGACTCTGAAGAAACTTTTGCGACATCCCTTACTCATAAAGGGAGAGGATCGAAGAGAATAGATAGAAAATTTTCTAGTCACTGGTGGAAAAGATGATGGCGTTCGCGTAATTGGTGAGCACGAAGCCTGCATGGTTGGCAGGCTAGGGCAGCTCAAAATAGGTGCTTTGACAGACATTCGTGTTGTGGAGTTGTGGAGGCGTCTTCACTCCCTCCCCTGAATTTGATTGAAGCTGCGGACCAACGTATTACTGTTGCGGATGAAGCGTACAAAAGCATGCTGGCAGCGTATGACGGTGGCCGACTGCACATGAAGCTCATTCCTTCTTCTACAAAAGCATTCAAAAACATCCGAACAAACGATCAATCTGAAAACCAAAGCGCTGACCCTGAGTGTTTGCCTGTTTCAGCCACTGTCCGGGAGTCTCAACTTGAGAAGGTTGTCGAAGGGATGCATGCTAGCATGCTCGCACTCGCTTCGAAGCAGGAAGCTTTGCAACAGGAATTTGAGAGTAGGGAACATGAATTTGAGCGTAAACTGACAGAACAGAAGAAAATATTGGAAGCTAGAGTAAGTGAGGAGGAACAAAAACGACGTGTACTTGCCCACAAATACCACAAACTGAAAGAAGCTTTCTCTCAATCGGAAAACTCAACTCCTGCTTCCAAATCGACACCTGCAAATTCCCATCCTGCCCCAGCATCCATCGCGACCTCGAATTTACCAAATGAAGGACCGATTACAGCCAAGCGAAAAGTTATTTCTCGACCAGATCTACGACAAGACAAAATTCCGTTCCTAATCCCAGTTTTGAAAAAAGTTAGAAAAAATAATTGATTCTTGTTAGTTTTAATTGTCTTATCATAATTATAAACATCCGGTTGTTCAAATTAATAATTATTAAAAATAGTACGTGAAACCTCATTTCTGATTGAAAAATTAAAAACTAAGGCTAGTCTTGGAGTTCAATACTAATAACTGTCAATTTCAACTTTAACTTTAATAAACAAGTCAGTAATATAATATTATTTTAATGAATTAATAATTATGGTGATTAAATTGATTTATAATTGACACTTCCATCTAACTTAATATTTGGTTGTGATCGGTGACCCACCAAACTTTACCTTGCTCAAGGTAAAATTTTTCCCAATAATATTTTAAAACATGTCCCTCTAGAAATTGACTTAGGAAACGTCCTGATATGGGTAAAAGTAGTAATGGTAAAAGCTTGTGCCACCAGTAGTAGAAAATGTAGTACAATTGACTATATTATTAATAATAACTAATAATACTACTACTAACAGTAACGACTACTGCTATTAAAAACGTATAATTGAGCAATAAGAACATAACTGAGGAGGAAAGGTCTAATTAATTGTCCAATGCTCCCCCTTACTACTTGAATTAGATTCCCTTACGAGTCAGTGTCCAAACACGATCCACTACAAATAACTAGAGCCGGTAAATAAGCAAAGCGCAGGTGAGCTACACTAGGGCCACTGGACTGTCGGAGAGGGTTCGTATTTTACTTTACTTAGATATTTGAATAATGATAGGTCACTAAACACCACAACCCCAGACCGCCAAAACATTAAATTCACCGTTGCACTTGCAGTGATATAGGTAAAAATAAGTAATTGTCATTGGGGTGGGCTGGTATTATTAAATATTATTATTAATTAATAAAGTATCCATTGCTCCCCCTATTTAGGAATAACGGCCCCATTTACCTTATGGTACAAACCTTGCATATATGATGGTAAATATGTGTAGCCCTATTCAGAAATTACAGGAGCCGTACTAACAACTATATGCACTAACGCAATACTAACTTTGTATCCTCTACCAACTTAACTTATGCTGACGCAGTAGTCAAAAAGTCCAGTTGTTGCGCCGCCCACCGCGCGCTCCCCCATTCTCTTGCTTCTATGAAGCCGCCGGGTCCCTTAACTTCCCGGCTCCCATCCGCCATCTCGCCGACGCTGTAGTCCGCCCGGGTCGTGGAACCACTTGCGCACCGCACCCTCCACCAGCTGGAATCGCCGCTCCGGGTCCGCATCTGCGCCGCTGTCGCTTTCGCTGCCTCCCACACGCCCGTCGCGTTGGTCGTCGTCGTTAGAGTCAACTTGGTTCCCCGACTCCATAAAATAACCTTGCCCTTTCCTTGGGTTCTTCTGACTTGACTCAGCCTTTCCTTTCCCCTTCTTTTTCTTGCTTCTGCGCTTTGAGCGCTTTTCTTCTCCTTCTCAACTAACAGCTTAGGTGGGTTAATTATGTTTTGCTCCCCCATCACCGGGGCTAAGCCTTCCTTCTCACTCTCTCTTTCCTGATCTGTATGCAGCCCGCAAAATCGCCCTCTCAACAAACCACAAGCTGCCTCTCGCAACAACACATTCTCACTCTCCATGTCATGCGTGCATACAAAACATTGCTGCCCACCTGACACTCGCCCCTCACATTGACGATATACTTCTCTCTCTTGTACCACCATCACTTTGCCCATGTGGGCCTTCTCCTTTACCATGCCTACTCTGTCTCGCCCTGTCAAAAATCTTATCGTCCTTTTTAATGCTTTCACCTTCTCACCTTCCTCATCCGTGTCTGACTCCCCCTATCTGTGTCAGAAGCTGACTTACTCCCCCTTCCTAACTTTCCATGTTCCACTTTTCCTCTCTTTTCCTTCTCTCTCGGTTCTTCCTTCTCACCTGGCTCTTCTCTCGCCTTCTTCATCTCTTCACATTCATGCAGTCTATGCTCACCCCCACACATCCTGCACTCCTTCTCACATGCGGAGAACACATGCCCCTCCATGTTACAGTTGAAACATTTCTCTCCTTTCTTCCACGTCTCTTCTTTCTCGTTCCTGTTCCTTTCCCTCCCCCTTTCTTATTAGTGGTGGTGTGTTTAAACCTACAGTTAGATCTATCACAGCTGCCTGACTGTTCAAACAGGTAGCACACCCCAGGCACACTACGCATAGTGACTGACCCCTCTGTATGAGCAAAACGACACTCATCCCCCCACTTGCATCCAAACTCTCTTTGAAACCCAAACACACACCTCTCTGCCCTTCCTCAGTTGTTGGCATCTTTCCCTGCGTGTGCTTGTTCTTTCTTCATCTTCTTCTCTCTCTCTCTCTCTCTCTCTCTCTCTCTCTCTTTGTTCCTATTCATCTCCAATGCTCTTTCTTCCAACTCCTCCCACCATTCCTCAAAAGACCATTCATGCTGCTTCTTATTCATCTTCAGCGTGCTCATCCATCCTCCCCAATCCTTTCTCACCCCCTCTGATGCATACTCAGTGTTTTGCAAGGCATTAGTGATTATTGTTTCCATTGTTCTGTGGGGTGTTTTATGGCCTACTGCCTTTAGCTCATCATCTAACGCAACAAACGCATCAAACTGCGAAGCATAATCACACCCCTCATCAAACGTCCATGCATTCATCGCATATATTTTATCTTACACATCTTCCTCACTCACCTTACCAAACCTTTTGGTTAGTCTTGCCCACACAGTGTGCAAGTGCTGACCAAAGTCTGGTGAGGTGTCTCTCACCAAATCTGCCACACTCCTCTTGGCTTTACCTGCTAGCTTATCAAACACAAACGAAAAAGCTTCCTCTCTCTCTCTTTTCATCTCATGCTCCAAACTCTCCTCATATGCTACTATCATTCTATCTTCCTTCTCTTTTTCCTCTACTTGCTCCTTGCTCTTCGTCTTGATTGTTGTCGTTGGTGTGGAATAAGTAGGTGAAAGCTGACTACTCACTCTCCCCCTCTCCTCCACCCTCTCTTCTCCTCCCTTTTGCTCACTCTTACCACTATCTCCCCCTAACGTAGGCTGCCTTTCTATATCAGTAAAATAAGAGGTAAGGTTTTCCTTATCTGTCTCTGACTCTGAGTCTAACTCAGCTTCCTCTTCCTCCTCTCTCAACCCTATCTTTCCTCTCCCTCTTGCTGATTGCTTTCCTGCTCTCTCTCCCCACCTCCACATGTAGCTGGAAACTGTTTTCCCCTTGCTGTGTAGAGCACTTACATTACTCTCATGCACTAGCCTAATATGTTCTTGAGGGGTCTTGCCCCCGAGGGGTCGTTAGTGCCCCCTTGAGTCCTTTGGCCCCTAATGCCAAAACTATTTCCCTCTGAAATTGCTTGAACGGGGTTCTCCCGTCATATTGTCCTTTTGCAGTCACACTGCCTTTGTTTTTGTCCGTGCCTCTTAGAGTACTGAAACTCATGCTGAGGTCTTACTGTCTAGTTTTCCTTTGTTGTAGCAGTTGTAGCAGTCCCACTGGAGTGCTGTCCTCTTTCCCCCAACGCAGGTCACCTAACCAAAACGGGGACAGGTACAATCCGTTCAAAAACTGAGCGAAAGTGTCTCAGTGCGAAAGCTTCCCTGTTTGTGTGCTAATTTTTGGAATGGCAACACTGACAGTCGCCTCCCAGGTCGGCGATGGTCTTCCCTTCCTTGCTTGCAGTGCCAGAGTCACTTAGCGCTGCCAAGGCCCACAACCCACTGGACGAGAGGGTTCGTACTTTACTTTTACTTAGATATTTGAATAATGACACGTCACTAAACACCACAACCCCAGACCGCCAAAGCATTAAATTCACCTTTACACTAAGAGTGATAGGTAAAAATAGGTAATTGTCATTGGGGTGGGCCGGTATGACTAAATACTATTATTAATTAATAAATTATCCATTGAGGGCGTCTCCTGTGTTCGGCAATATATCTACACTATACAAACTAAAACACGATATGCACACCCGTGCACATGATATGACTAAAGTAAAAGCAGAGGTGCTAGCCTACGTCTCCAAAGCTGGTGGAGTTCGGCAATCTAGCCACCTAATTTCTAAAATTTATCCCCTTGCGGTAGTATTGGGTACCTAACCAAAAGTCCTATCAAAAGTCCACGTTGGAGAAAATCCAATCGTTGAAGACAGTGCCACCGCGCGCTACCCCCTCCGCAGCTGCCGTTGGTCGCATGCGACGTGCCGTACCAGCAGGAGGTAGGGCTCCCCACGCGCCGGCATATGTTTGTTAAACCCCCTAGGTCTTTAGTCATTCCGCAGTTTTAAAAATAATAAAAAATATAATAATAAATTCTTCAGATCACCCGGATTCAGAATCTGCAATCGGTGTCGAGAATTTTTTTTTAATTTTTACAAAATCTCAATTTAAAGTTTGCATTGGAATCCACCATACTTTTCAGGTTCAAGCCTACCACCCAGTGGCTTTTCCAATGCATTTCTGCTGTCCTGCTTTTTTTCTGATTCCATCTCAACAACGTGCTGTGTTCATGCTTTTTGCTTCCTGTTTTTGCATTCCCCACTTCACCAAATTCCAAAATTCTTGAACCTACTTGCTTGCCACATACCTACACTCACTTTCCTACAACTTCTTTTTTTTTTATCTGTTCAACTGCCTGTGTTGGATGTGTTTTGTCCTGCCACGTTTCTGCTTGTCACACCATGTTGTATTTGTTCCTTGTCCATGCGTTCCTTGTGCTCTTTCTTACATTTTTTGTCTTGCATATTGTTTTCCAAGTGTTGCTCTCCTGATTTGCCTCAAAAACTCTGTCCCCCCTTCATTCCTTGCTTGTGCTTCCCCACTTTGAACTTCAGGCATTCTCGTCCTGTGCTGCCATGTTTGTTTTCGTGTCTCTCCTACGCGCCATCATTGTCTCCTTTGCTTGGTTTTTGTTTGCTTTAACTCTGTGGGTGTTGGGGTGTTGAAAAATGCTGGTTGCAATCATTTCGTGTTTCTTGTCGATGTGAGAGGGGGGTTTGAAGTTTATACTTGTTTTTTTTTTCTATTTCATTGCGCTAAAGTGTGTTTGAGCAAGTCACACATGCTACAATCTATACATGTTGCCTGCTCCATGCCTAGTGGTAGGGTTCATGAAACAAACACAAAACAACAAATTCTACACATATTATGCCTGTCAAATCTGACTGTTTTGACTGTATTTTTCATTTTTCTGAAATGTTCTGTTTTTTTACTTTTGCTATGTGTTGTGTGTCTCTGTTGTCGCTGTTTATGCACTGTTGTGCTTGTTTACTGTTGGAACTATGTGTCCTCTGCATTTTAGGCCTATTTCCCATGCTTTTTGTTTGTGTTTACAGATTTACGATGGCATCCGTTCCAAATTCTGCCCCAGCCGCCCCCATCGTGGAGGAAGTGGAGGAACATCTGCCCCTCAACGTCATGCTTGACCGACTCCGCTCGTGGAATATCCCCCACCCCAAGCAAGTCCGTGGCGTCGCCTACGACGTCACCGTCAGGGCCGTTTACAAGGCCCAGGCCGCCGTCTACAAAAACACTGGGCAATCGGCCACGCGCACCCGCCCCTACCCACGCCCTCCACCCACACAGCGCATGAACATAGCTGCTCATGAGCCACGCCCACGCCCACGCCGCCAATCTGCTGCTCTTACATATGAAAACCTATGCCTCATGCCTACCACTTCACAGCTTGCCATGCATCTTCTTCTCGCCAGCAGGCAGCTATACCTAACACGCTCGCGTGCCACAACATACAGCGGCGCGCCCAGCTTCACTCGCCAAATAAAATACACAACACCATGGCTATTCAACATGGACATTAGCCGCAAGCTCGTTAGCGAAGTCAAGCCCCACATTATCCGCGGCACCCCCAACAACTACGTTGTGGGGGTGCGGGATTACGACGACATAATTGCGTTAGAGTTAGGGGTAGATGCGAAGAATGCCACGCTAGATAGGCGCCTGATGCCCATGTTCCGCAAATCACAGAGGGAAATAGGGGCTGGGTTCAAGCGCTTCCAACACCTGGTGCCACAAAGCGACTGCAAGGAGGTAAGCCCCTCTCTTTCTCTCTCTCTCTCTCTCTCTCTCTCTCTCCCCCCCCCCCCCCCCTCATGTTTGTGTGTGTGTGTGTTGTTGTTGTTCTTGTTGTTGTGTAGCCGCAATGGGAGACGATTGTCTGCCTTCTGCGGTTTTCGGTGCGCACCGTCATGCGCCACACCTACGGTGTGTCGGTACGCCCCCCCTCCCCCCCCCCCCCCCCACACACACACAAACACACACTCTTTCTCCCTCTCTCTCTCTCTCTCTGTTTGCTAGCTCCGTATCCCTCGTGCCAACTACATTCCCACTGTCCACATCGGGGCTGTCATCATTTTTCCCGAGCGGCCGACCTCGGTAGGTAATAACTGGAGGGTGGTGCTGCGATCTGCCGACGGGTGGCAATTCTGCTGCAACTCCGACGGCAAGTCGGAGCGCAGCGAGATTTTCTACCCGTGGTGGATTCGCTCGCGCAAGACCTACAGTTATTCCTACGAGCTGAACGCCAGCTACGAGAGAGATAGATGCATCTACGATGGGGCGTGGGAGTGATAGAAGATTGTGTTAGCCTGGCTGACGGCGGCCGACGTGGTGCGCAACGCGCAGGGTGGCTTCCGCCTACCGCCAGCCGTGCGTGGAATCATCGCCAGCTACGAAGACCACAATCGCGGCCGCGTGGTCCCCGTGGAGTACGTCTACATCACCATCGTCGGCTGGCGGGAGCGTTTTGCCTACAAGAAGATCTGCCACATCAAGTTCGAGCAGTACGTCCTAGACGAGGACGTACCGCGCGAGCTGGAGGCGGAGGAGGTGGAGCTGGGCACCGACGACGAGTCCGACGGTGAACAGCAGCAGCAGGCCGACGCGGCGCCGATCGTGGAGTACGACCCCGACGCCC
This sequence comes from Paulinella micropora, assembly GCA_019918135.1. NCBI lineage: Eukaryota > Cercozoa > Imbricatea > Euglyphida > Paulinellidae > Paulinella > Paulinella micropora. Next base: position 151,122 of record WBZZ01002274.1, on the reverse strand, counting down.
CCATCGGTCCCTCTCCCCAAGTCTCTCTCTCGCTCTCTCTCTCTCTCTCTCTCTCTCTCTCTCCCCCCCCCCCTTCCCTTCGTCTCGATCGCCTATGATGGTTGTGGTAGGAGCTGGTGAAGCTGGCGAGGCAGGGTCTGTCATCGTGGACGCTGGCCAAGATCCTCCTTCATCGCCTTCGCAAGGTTTTGGGTCGTCTTTGGCGAGCCCTGTGCGCCGCTCCCCCCGAGTTAACCGCAGTGCCGCTAACAGCCCTGCTGTGCCTATGCGTGTGGAAAGTCCTAGGAGTGTAGGTGGTAGTGTAGGTGGTAGTGTAGGTGGTAGTGTAGGTGGTAGTGTAGGTGGTAGTGTAGGTGGTAGTGTAGGTGGTAGTGTAGGTGGTAGTGTGAGTTCACATGCAATGTCAACCCGCTCTCAACGCAGTGCCTTTGATCCAAAGCAAAACAGGGGAGGGGGTAGGGAGGCTCGTGGGCAACAGGAAGTAGATTGGGATGGGAATTCCCGGATGTCAGGTTACTCATTCAGCACTTGACTTTTTTTTTCTTTTTTTTTAAATAATACTTATATCATTATTATTATTATTACCATTATTATTATTATTATTATTATTATTATTATTATTATTATTATTATTATTATTATTATTATTATTATTATTATTATTATTATTATTATTATTATTATTATTATTATTATTATTATTATTATTATTATTATTATTATTATTATTATTTTGGGGGGCACCAATACATGGTTGGGTGTCACCGCCACACGGCGGGGTTGGGGCCGTTGGCAGCTTGTTATGAGGGGTACATAATCAGTGCTCCACTGATTCATGAGACGGAAACTTTTACTGAGAGAAGCTCTCTCACCACGCTCACGGCTCTTGGCTCGGGGTGGCCTCTGGTATCACTCGGGGTGCGGGGGGTGGGGGTTATCTGAGGGAGGGGGTTGGGCTCAGTGGGTCACTGGACAGGTTGGTTAACTAAACTACTGTCGGTATGAGTGGGAATGAAGGCGACAGGCTCCACACATTTTCACAAGCCTTGAAATCACTCAACTGCCACAGTAGTGACTGCCTGGACGCGAGGCTCCTGACTCACCCTCTCTCCCAGAACCCCTCGTGCTCACTTTGCGGATGCCATGGGGATGCTCTGGCGGAGGGTCGGGACGTGTTGGGTGCATGTGACCGGGCCTGTCACTTAGTGTTCTCGGTAGATGACTCTTTTGTAGCTTCTATCGGACGCAGGGTGGCTTGCCACGACACCTCAATGATGCATAGTACGTCACGTCTCTGACCTGGTTACGGGGGCGGGTAACTGAGGCGGGTTCCTGAAGGCTGGTTACGGAAGCTATGTTATTGTTGTTGGGTTCCTGGCTGCTATGTTATTGTTGTTGGTTCCTGGCTGCTATGTTATTGTTGTTGGGTTCCTGGCTGCTATGTTATTGTTGTTGGGTTCCTGGCTGCTATGTTATTGTTGTTGGGTTCCTGGCTGCTATGTTATTGTTGTTGGGTTCCTGGCGGCGTACATGTTTATGCTTTTTTAAGGGTTGAGCTTTAAATAACCCCACTCGGGTCTTCTTTTATCGAGCTCACCACTCGGTGGATGGAGGCCTGGGGTAGACTTATACGATGTTTTTGATGCTAGGTTCCGTCTCCAGGGATTCGACTGGCATCGCTGCTTTGCCTCACCGCACTGCCTCACCCACACATCCACGCTGGCACACTGTTTCTCCTCTTGCTCTTGTACCTATGTCGCACACAGCTATGAGCTCACGCCGATGAGTGGTTGTGACGAGGTGCACCCAGCTGGATTGCGGGCGAGCCACGGCGGCCTCGCTCTCGCTCGCTCTCTCTCTCTCTCTCTCTCTCTCTCTCTCTCTCTCTCTCTCTCTCTCTCTCTTTTTCTTTTTTTTTTCTTTTTTTTTTCTTTTTTTTTTTTTTTTTGTTGTTGTTGTTGTTGTTGTTGCTTTGCTTTGCTTTGCTTTAGGCGAGGCCTAGCTTTCACATGGGCGGGCTGAGCCTATGAGGGGCGCACGATAAGCGTTCCATTGATTTATGAGACGGGTCCCAATTACTGAGAGTAACTCATGTGAGTTGCTCATCATACTCATGGCTCTTGGCTCGGGGTGGCCTCTGGAATCACAAGGGGTGGGCACTGGGGGAGGGGGTTGTGTTCAGAGGGTCACCGCGAAGGATGGTCAACCAAACTACTGTCGGTCGGAGTTTGTACGAAGGCGAGAGGCCCTACACCTTACCACAAGCCTTGAAACGACTAAATGACCAAAGTAACGACGGACCGGAGCGGGGCTCCTGGCTCACCCTCTCTCTCAGCACTCTTCGTGCTCATCCTGCGGATGCCATGGGGTTGCTCTGGCGGAGGGTTATGGGGTGGTGGGTACACGTGCACGGGCCTGTCACTCTGTGCTCTCGGTAGATGACTCACTTGCAGCGTTTATCGGACGCAGGGTGGTTTGCCACGACACCTACCTCGATGATGCACAGCGGGTCTGCCTCGTGCCTGGTTACGGATGCAGGTGAGTGTTTGTGTGTATTCCTATACATACGTACACGTATGCTTTTTAAGGGTTGAGCTTTAAATAACCCCACCTGGGTCCTCATTTATCGAGTTTACAACTCGATCAATGCGGCACCGGGGTCCCATACCACTTATGTCAGGTCCTTATGCGAAGAGCGCGGCCGCTAGTGCTGGCCCTATGGGTCAAGGCGGTAATCCTTCAGGTTTAGACGTTCCCCGTGGGAGTGCGCCTGCGGGTGGCGATGGCTACTCGGCCGGGGTGGGGTGGTCGAGTGCTCGCGTACCTGACGGGCAACCTGAATCACGTAGAGCCAGCAATCCTGCTGCATCTCGATCACCCTCCCCAACCTCGGAAGAGAAGTCACGTCCGGAAAGGTCTGGTCACGGCGTGTGGCAAGCGGTACCGCCACCGAGGAGGTGGCGGAGGAAGGTACGAAATGAGCTGGATAAGAGATGTTGCATAGTATGGGGGCTATCGCATGTCTCTCAGACAGTGGTCATGGCGCGAGAGCTCCGAATTCTCGGTCTCGGGGAAGTCGAGGTGGAATTTGCGGGCAGAGGTAGTGGGCGACATTTGCGGATTAAATGTGCGTCTTGTGAGGAGGCGGAGAAGATGGTGCGGCTGCTGCGGGAGCGTAAGTTCTTCACGGGAAAGGTTCACGTTGCGACGGGTAGGACTTTCCGGGAAAGAGAGAAGCAGCGGGCTGCACGGGGGGGTGCCCAGTATGTAGAGATGCAGAGGGAGCTTCGCAAGCAGGGATTTGGCTACTGGGTGCTCGACGTGGAAGTCGACGAGCCCCAGGGCGAAGCCTCAAGCGGTGAATCTCCCTTGGCGGAGTGGGGCGGGATGCGGGAGCTGGAGGAGCTGGGGCGGAGGGTGCAGGATGGGCCGTGGAGGGTGGCGGAGGGCTCCAGGCGGGCTCAACCGAAGCGCAGGCATCGGCATCAGCTTCGTTCTTCCCAATTTGTGAAAGGCTTCCCACTGAGGGTGGCCTCACATAATTGGCAAGGCAAAGTGGGTGCGGATAGCCCAGGCTTTGGGGAATGGCCGGAGCACTACAAGGAGCGAGGCTGGGTGATCGTCGGAGTCCAGGAGCACAACCTATCGTCGCAGAAGGTGGAGAAGCTCCAAGTCGACGGCTTCGCAGTCCTCGGCAAGCGGCTGCAACTGGTGCGGGCTCGCGTCTCTTGGGGGGAGTCTTGACGTTGGTGGCCAACTATCTGGCACCGTGCGCTACCATTGTACAGGCGCCTGTTCCACACCCACAGCAATTGTGGGTGAGGCTGTCGTCTGGGAGCGCGACGGCGTCGGATGTGTTCGTCGGCAACGGCTACTTCCCCCAAGAAAATCAACGAGAGGAATCTATTGCAGCCTATGAGGCGTGGCAGGCGGCCGTCTCCTACTTCGCCACCAAAGGTCATGTGGTTACGGTTGGTGATGCTAATGCTAAGCTGGGGCCCGCCAGAATAGCGCGGGAGGAGGGAGTGGTGGGTCTCTTTGGCGAGATAGATGGGAGGGGTAGAGGGGTTAGGAGTGAGAATGGTGAGTTGCTGGCTGCGATGCTTGTTGCCACGGGGTTGCGCAATCTCAGTGGGTTTTCGCAACCACGGGGGGACAAATATTGGTGGTCTAGGCAGGAAAATGTAGGTGGACGAAGGCATCTACTGGATTACATCTGCGTCTCTTCCGAGCTGGCGGAGGAGGCAAGCTTCGGCGTCGACGAGGTAGACCTTGATACCGACCACAAAGCTGTGTGGGCGGAACTGGTCTGGGGGGGACAGCCACCCCCCAAAAAGCAGGTAAAGAGGTACAAAGCATTCAAGGCAGAGCGCTTGATAGGCAGGGTAGTTGAGGGTAAGGAGAGTGAGCTGTCTAAGCTTAGGTTGAAGTACGACGAGACCTTTGCAGCTGGTATATCGGGGCTGTTGCCAGATGGCCTCCCAGATCTATCAGCAGTGGAGGACCCGGATGAGCTTCAGCAGGAGGTAGATAGGGTCGCTAGCTTAGTGGTCCTAGCTTTCACGGGCGCAGCCGTGAAGGTCTTGGGAGTTCGGGTGATTAGGCCAGGGTTTACTAATGCATGGTTTGATGAGAGTCTTAGGGAAGCGATTGCGCGACGGAGAGAGGCATACGGCCTCTGGCGAAGGAATGAGGCCAACCGAGAGGCCTGGCAAAGATATAAAGAAGCGAGGAAGGCGGTCAGAAGGTTATGCAAGGAGAAGAAGGAGCAAGCGTGGAAGCGGGTCCAGAATGACACCGCTGCCAACTTCAGGAGCGCTACCATGGCCACGTACTGGAAGCTGTCAAAGCGTTTGGGCGGGGTTCGGCGGTCGAACGCTTCTGCTCCTGTTCGGAAGCCCGATGGCACTCTGGCATGCACACTCCGGGAAAAACTACAAGAATGGGAAGAATACCGCCGACGTATGGTGGTCCCCAAAGAAAACCAGTTTTTGGAGGATGCATGTGTAGAGGAAGTCGGTTCTGATGAGGAAGCAGCGCGGATTGAGCCCGAGCGGAAGGCCCGCGAAACCTTCCAGTATAACGACAACCTGCGCGACCAATTCGAGGCCATGGCGCAAGCCGAGGAGATCCGGACTGAGACGGGCCCGCTGGACTATGATTACACCGAGAAGGAAGTGGAGCTCTGCCAGGAAAATCTCCAGAATCACAAAGCGTGCTCACCGGATAAGATCAAGAACGAGATGCTCAAGTACGGAGGCACGCGGATTGTGAGCTTTCTGGTGCGCTTCTTCAACTGGTTGAAATCGTGCGAATACACCCCCAGCGACTGGGGCAAAGCGATTATCGTCAACATCCCAAAAGGAGGCGACCCAACCGATCCGGAAAATTGGAGAGACATCGCGATTCTGAGCTGTCTGGGTAAGATGTATCTGTCCCTTATGGCGGCGAGGCTTACGGCTTTCATCGATCAGCCGGGCAGGCTTCGCCCAGAGCAAGGTGGGTTCCGGCCAAAACGTAGTACGGGGGACCAGATTTTTGTCCTTAAGGAGCGTCTGCGCCTTAGACAACAAGCTGGCCTCCGTTCTTTCGTTTTGTTCGTGGATCTGAGAAAGGCATTCCCGACGGTTTGGCGGGCCGGGTTGTTTCAGAGGCTAACCCAGATGGGGGTACAGGGCAAGTTCTATCGCATTCTGCGGCGTTTTTACCGAAGAACGTCATCGCGAGTGCTAGTCGATGGCGAACTCACTGGTGAAGTGCTGGAAGAGATGGGAGTTCAGCAAGGGTCGCCGTTGTCACCGTCGCTGTTCAACGTCTTCATGGATGAGCTAACGGTCCGAATCGCGAAAGAGTTGGAGATCGAGGACCTCAACCGCATCGAAGACATACGGACCCTGCTTTACGCCGACGACGTTGCGGTAATTGCGCATAGTGTCACGGAGCTTCAACAGATTGTAAATGTCGTGGCGACATTCGTGGAGGACTATCGGCTTGAAATCAACCTGAAACCGGGCAAGACGGAAGTCATGCCGATATACGGGCACGCCAAGTCAAAAAAGTCGCCCCCATGCGTGAGTTCCGGGGCAAGGTTCTCAACGTCACCGACCACTACAAATACCTGGGAGTTCTGCTCACGGACACCCTCTCCGATAAACCGCAAGCGAAGCGGGCGGCGGAAATCACTGTAGCGGGAACGGCTGCCTGCTACCCCCTCTGGATTGCCCATGAAGTTCCAGCGCGTCTTCGGCTGATGAATTGGCAGCAAATGGTTGGCGCAAAGTTGCTTTACGCATCGGCTTTTTGGGATCTGCCGGGCGCCAACAAGCTGAGTAAGCTGGAGGGCGCGTTGGTAGCGCCCCTGCGGGTCATCTTGGGTGTTGGTACGCGCACAAGCGGCTGCATCACCAGGGGTTTAGGCCGCACGCCGAGTTTTAGCATCCTTGCCAAGCCGGCCCGGCTTCGGTTCCTAGGGCGCATCGAGTTACTGGGCAACACAGCGCTAACACGCAGGCTTTACAACACGGGTCGGTGCAAATGGAAGGAAGATACGGAAAATTTGATCTTAGCAGATCACAGGCTGCGGGAGGGCTTGGATGCGCTCAAGCGGGTCGTGAACGAAGATGGCACGGTAGATGATAAGGACTGGCGGGCCGCTCTGGCGAACTGGAACGAGGTGGTAAAGCAATGGTCTGTCCGGCAGGAAGTAGCTGGCTGGGAGCGGCAGGCTAAGCCCTCTGATGGGCTTAGGGTGCTGCTTAGCCAGATGTCTTCCCGCTCTGCTTTCCCACGTTGGCGGGCGCTGGAGGGGGAAGTCACAACCTTATCAGAAGGCGATTGTTGAGCTGCAACAATCGCCTTCGCCTCTACCGATCCAAATTTGGCTCATGCTCGCCGGACTGCTCAAGCTGTTTCGCCTTGTGTGGCACTGAGGTTAACGAGTCGTTACGTCACTTCCTGCTGCATTGCCCAACGTTTGCGAGCTCTCGTGAGGCACTGTTTAAGTTTATCGATGAGGCGCAAGCCCGGCAGCCCCTCATGCTGAATCGAGGAGGGCTTTATCACAGGGAACTGCGGGAGGCAGAGGAGGAGATGAGGCTCTTCAAAGAGGAATGGCTGAAGGGGGAGGATGAAAAGATGGCGGCGATGCTCGGCGTTTTGTTTATCCCTGTCCCAGAAGAGGTGGAGGAGGAGTTAGGAAGGTTTGTTGCCACCATCTGGAAGGAGTGGGAGGAGTTGGAGGCGCAGACCAGGGAGGCAGAGGGGGCGGAGGAGGAGGAGGAGGTGATCGACCTCACGGTCGTTCAGGAGGTGGGTAGAAGGAGGGGAAGGCCTAGTCAGGTAGAATGTCTGGCTAGATCTGTTGTAGGTGGAGGTCAGCGCAGCGTCGCGGACTTCTTCTCGGCAGATAACTCCTCTCACTCCTTGCACCCACTTGCACATGCACAGCACGCTCATTTGCACATTGCACTGCCAGTCGAGTCTTTGGAGCGGAGCCGCGTCACCGAACGGTCCCGTGCTACCAATGGAGGCACATGTCCGACATGATCAAAGGCCAATTGACTGATAAGTCTATTATTATTATTATTATTATTATTATTATTATTATTATTATTATTATTATTATTATTATTATTATTATTATTATTATTATTATTATTGCCTCAGATATAGTAAATCTGCCTTGGAGCGTTGACTGTGACATATTTGAGGGAAATCCCGATGAAAAAACCTAGTCACACTTGCTAAACAGAGTTCCAGCCCAATGGCCTCAAGGCGTTAAACTGTGACGCCAACTCATAACCCTTTGGTGGTAGATGCTGGGGAGGAGGGTCGTTGCGCCCGTAAAAGATCTTAAACTCTGCATATGCTGGTTGATAGCCCAGGACCCAGCAGACACCAGATTGTTATGGGTGGGGTTTTGAGGCAGCTCTAGCAACCGCGCTTGGTGTATGCACTTGCACATTCGGTGACGTCTTGCAAGAGGTTGCTGGGACTGCGGAATAACCTCGGCTTAGTGCAGTCTTGCCCTCAGGAGCTCCATCGGTGGCCCCGATCATCAGGCGAGAGACTGACACGGGGGGGTGGAGGACCTCGAACAAGGGTATTGGAGGCTTATGTCCGTTGAGGATATGCCATTAGCTGCATCAGTACGCCTCAGATATAGTATTATTATTATTATTATTATTATTATTATTATTATTATTATTATTATTACACACCGGGGTGGTGGTTGTTGTTCCACCCCACCAACTTTCACAAGCAGGTATGGTCAGGCTAAATATTAATTCATAAAAGCCTGACCATATCTGTTTGTGACCTTATTTTTTTTCTTTTTTTATTATTAAATTTCATTATCAATTATTAATATCATAGTGTATTAATAGTATTAATAATGAATCCGGTACATTTACTTAATATTAGCCGCAATATTAGTATTAATTAATATATATTAATATTATTAATAATATATATATATATATATTAATATTATTAATAATTATAGATATTAATATTAATATAACGAACAAATTTATTAATCGTCTTCGTTAGCAGCGACAAAGTCACACTGCTCCCAAAAATGTGACTTGTCAACATTGATGACATCAGAAATGTCAGGCTCGTCTTGGCGACAATCAGCCATGTGAGTCTTGAAACATTTCTGGTAAACAAAACGGCGGGCGCACAATGTACACCGGTACTTGTACTCCTTAACATGAAGCCACGGAGCTGAAGTTCACGGACCCTATAGTCCGCTTTTATCAGCTCCCGCAAGTACGTCAAAGGACGACGTGCGTAGCGCTTGAAGAATAAATGCCCGTGCATATTATTCATCAGCTCTAGTGACTGGCATGAGAAGTAGTAAATAGTACCGATCAACATAAGAAAATCAGCCACATGATAACAAACAAGATGTACATATGGTGTGATAAAATCGTCTAGGTACAAAGGCGTGGCCGCAATGTCCTTGGCACGCAAAATGCTGCCGTCAGGACGTCGGATGTCGGCCGTCCTCGTCTTGAGGACGACGAGCCCAACAGATGAAGGTATACGGATCACCTTCCATTTCCACTTTCCACTCCCCGCTCACAATCTTTGGATGCTCTGGCTGCACCGCCGGTGATGTAGCATCCCGGAACACTTTGCGAGTCTGAGACTGCCAAAGCAAGGCAGCCGCAGGCTCAAACGGTGTCGGGGTGTTAATCTTCCGGAATTGCTGCCACCACGCCTTCCAAAAAGATTGGATGCGCTGCCAACGGCCGGGAGCTAAAAGCGAAGTGAAGTCTAAGTTTCCTCTATAAACTTCTTCAAAAAGGGAACGAAGCGGCTTACCCCGATCAAGGCCGTGCCACTCCATTTCCTTTGTGTCCCGGTTAGGCCGTATTTTAAACCCGGAAATCACTTTACCACTTCTGATATTGCCTTTGTTAGATAGAATATTGCCACTCCATTTCCTTTGTGTCCCGGTTAGGCCGTATTTTAAACCCTGAAATCACTTTAACACTTCTGATATTGCCTTTAAGTGTTTCAAGCGATTCGTAAGTCTAAAGTACGGTGAATCGGGTGGAATATCCGCACCCCAAGGAGTATCAGGCCGGCCATCGCAAATCTCACGCATCAAAAAGTCAACCATGCGCCCACATATACGTAACATCATATGTAACAAGTCAGGAACATGACGATTCATAGGCACAAAATGAAACAAGCTACGATCGTGTGCCATGCCTGGCGTTGTCTTGTCAGCTGTGGCACTGTCACGCATGGGGTGACCCATTCGTGACAGATCGCCCCGATCATTTTTATGACATAAACACATATAACAAAAATGATCGGCACCGGCAGACTTCTGGCCGCACACAGTACGTAACCATTTCATATCACCGGTAACATAAAGCTGAACATCATATTTAATACCGGTCGCCGATGATGTCCAACCGTCCTTCTCCCAGGATTCAAAGGTTTTAAGCATTTCCCCTATTCAATTTCAAATTTAAAATTAATATTAAAATTTGATGCGTAACAAAAACTAACTAGTATTAATAAATTTTTCAATATTAATATTAATAATTAATTTTATTAATAATAATAATAATCAACATGGAAGAAGGGGAATCAGAGAAAAAGATGAAAATGATTCTCTTATTCTACTTTCTTCTCAGCCTCGGGGGGGAGGGGGGGGGGGGAGCTAAATAGGCGACTTCGATGAGAGACGCAATTGCAGTTTCGAACTTAAGAATATATTCGAAACCGCAATTGGGTTTAAGCGAATTTTGAGGTAAGAATAAACACGAGGGCAAAGCATTACGCTTTGCCCCTGCATACATTCCTAAAAATTGGTTTTGGGTGTATTACAACATTGAAGCATACCACACACCCATTTGCCCCCGTATTAGTTAGTAATAGTAACATTGGCGTAGATATATAAAGTGACACACCCCACCACCCCCTCATCTCTCTCTCAGAGAATGGAGGCACTCGTGGACCCGCATATTGCTTCAGTTCCACGAGGTCCTCCTTACACTTGCACATGAGCAATGGAAAAATTCCCTCCTGAGTAGTAGGGTGCTGGAAGCCCTTCACCAATTCCCTCTTCTGATGCAAAGCAAAACATTTCATCGCCCACGTAACCATGCTGTGGTTCGCCCCCAACTTGCTGCCGTCCCCCCCAATCGGAATGCATAGCTGCCGTACATCGGACGCCCCTCTCTCCCGCCATCCCGCCTCCAACTGCAGCATGAGCTTGTTGGGATCTGCTGCTGCCGACTTGCCATCTTTGCATCTTCAAGACCGTACTTGGGGATGACCTCCTGCATCAACTCCTTGCGTTGTTTCACCAACTACAAAGACAAAAACAAAAAAAGAACATTAGAACAGAGCAGAGAGAGAGCAAATGATAACCTTTGCCCCCGTTAACCAAGGATGCTGACTTGCCCGCAGCAGATTGGTCACCTGCTGGTCGGACATCACATTGCAATCCATATGCAGCAACGTTTGCGTGGCGATCTTAGCCTGCTGGTCATCGCCAGGCTTGAACACTAACTGCTCGCTCAGGTTCATGTACTGGGAAGGCAAGGGCGGATGCTACAGGAACAGTGGTCTTGATCATTGAACTATGTTCCGGTAA
>WBZZ01002274.1:77500-82500 GCA_019918135.1 Paulinella micropora | reverse complement strand
AACGCGGTCAGTTTGTTTCGATAGACCATCTCCTGATCAAGTCCAGGGGTGTCCACTTTTTCCCACCCTTCGTCTTTGCTCGTGTTTGGTTTCGCTCGCTTCTGTTGCCCGCCGGATCTGCGGCCTTTGGGGACTGCTACGGAGTCTTTGGTGCTGTCCTGGCCTGTGCTGCTTTTGCTGGTGTTAGACGGAAGCTTCAACGAAGAGGAGGAGGAGGAGGAGGAGGAAGAAGAAGAAGAAGAAGAAGAAGAAGAAGCTACTGCAGGGTCGGCCGGGCCGGCAGCAGGCGACGCCAACGATACGGACAAAAGTGGCAATGGACGCGAACCGGATGGGAGAGAGGTCGGCAAAACCCGTCCTTTAGCCTGCTCCCCGCCCGCAGAGAGGATGGACAGTGGTGGTGAAGACTCCCTGCCTTGTTCGACGGAGTTTGAAGAGGGAGTTTGGCCTTGGAACTCCGCTTCGGTCAGGACATCATCGACTGGCTCCTTTTCTTCCACTTCTTCTCCAGGAGTAGGCATGCTCTTCAGCCCAGCCTTCTGCAGCTTAGTGAAGGAGATTCCGCCAGACGTGGCCAGGCGTAGCAGCTCTGCAGCTTTTCTTTCTCTCTGCTTTTTGCCACCCGCGGCGGTTTTTGCGGTGCTGGTGGCAGCAGCAGAAGCAGAAGCAGCAGCAGCAGCAGTAGTAGTAGTTGTAGTAGCAGCAGCAGCAGCAGCAGCAGTAGTAGTAGTAGTAGTAGTAGTAGTAGTAGTAGTAGAAGTCATGGTGGCTTCATCTGTGCTTGAAACAGCAGCTATGATTTCGGCACTAGTCGCTTCCGTCGTAGTAGAAGTAGTAGTAGTAGTAGTAGTAGTAGTAGTAGTAGTAGTAGTAGTAGTAGTAGTAGTAGTAGTTGACAGGGTGTCTGCGGCTTGGCTTGTTTTATCGCCTGTGACTTCTGTCTCTGCCTTGTACACTGGCTGCTTGACGATGTGCACCGCCAGCTCGGTCTTCGCTTTGCCTGCCCGGCTCAACGGGGAGGGGCCCAGCGGTTTGCCATAGTCCTGCGAGGCCTCAGCATGTGGATTACCAGCAGAAAACGTTCGAATCCTCAACCTCTTCCGCAAATTATCTTCAACCAAGTCTAACTGCCAAAACCTGCCCTTGTCCTTCCTTTTCTGTCTTTTTCTATATTTTAGTCTCTCCTCCCGGGTGCTGAGCGGCGACAGGGCGTCTGCTTTGCCTTTTTTACCCCGGTTAATGTCAATATCGCCCGTATCGCCCGGGCTGACCCGGTCCAGGCGGGGGAAGTTCATCTGAGCATCCAGGGTAGGCTCGGAGACCTTTCGGACAGGTGTGGTAGGCATGTCCTTGTCCTTGTGTTGAGACGACTCGTGCGAAGTCTCCTGGGCGAAGTAGGACGGAGATGTCGGGGCAGCCAGCAATGGGGAAGAAAATGGCAGCGAGGGACGGGTTGGGCCAGCGGGTTTGTTCGGAGTAGTAGTCGAAGGAATAGTCGGTGCAAGCTTCGAGAAGGCCGTAGACACAAGCATCGTCGTTGTCTTAGTCGTCGTCGCAGTCGGCGTGCTAGCTCTGGCGGGCATGGCAGTTGGAGGCACAGGTTGCAAGGGGACAAGCAAAGGCAATGTCAGTCTCGGTAGCGTGGACCAAGGCGACAATCTGGACTGGAGCAGTTTGAAACGAAGAGCTTTTTGTTCCTTGCTGCGTGAGTGACCCTTTTGCTTGAAGGTGGCGTCTGCCGCGCCAGATAGACGCAACTCTACCATGCTCCAGCGGCTGGCCTTGTCTAAGGCAGTGTTGACGAGCCAGTTGGAGGTCTTGCGGTGAGTTTCGAACACTTGGTACAGTCGCTCCCGCACGCGTGTGAGACGGCCTGGGTTAGCTAACCCTAACCTCCCCCACTCATCTAACACCATCTCCTGTTCTATCTGTACTACCATCGCAGCCTGTTTCGCTACCCAGGCATTGGCCAGACGTAACAGTCGCGAGATCGTGCCCGTGCTGGCCTGTATGGGAGGAAATGCCAATCTGAACTGAAAGGCCCTCTCATCCACTGCCAGCAGCACGGCCCGCAAAGTGCGGTGCCTGATTTCGTTACCGCCATCTGTGTCCTCCTCAGCATCCGCGCCGGTGGTGCTAGTCGCGCCCTTGTCCGCTTTTTTCCCGCTAGTGGGCGGGTCGTAGCGCACTAGCGCGAAGGGCGCGAACAGTCGGGTTAGTTTCACAAGTGTGTTCGCGAGCATGTCACGCAGGATACGCTGTTGTCCTTTACTGCTCTGACTGTCCTGCCCGCTCGGGTTATTAGCCATAGCCGGCTCGGCCGCATTCGCAATGCTTGACAGACGGTGCAGCACGTAGACCACCCATTGGTTCTTGCTCAGGCGTGACGTAGCCATGCCGGTTAACGACTCGAAGCCCGCCTCGTCCAACTTGCTCCCTTCCAGCTTACTCCTGGGTCCGGCGAGTGCCCACCGGCTCTGCTGCGGGGCTGCCTGGGGCCCTTCGTCGGGATCGAACCCGTACCGCGGTGTGTCCCCAGAGAATCCCCCGTGTCGCTCCCCGGCCTCCTGCTCGCTCAACTCGGCCCGCAACACCTAGTAGTAGTAGTAGTAGTAGTAGTAGTAGTAGTAGTAGTAGAAGTAGTAGTAGAAGTAGTAGTAGTAGTAGCTAGCAGCAGCAGCAGCAGCAGCAGTAGTAGTAGTAGTAGTAGCAGCAGCAGCAGCAGTAGTAGTAGTAGTAGCAGTAGCAGTAGTAGCAGTAGTAGTAGCAGCAGTAGTAGTTAGTAGTAGTAGTAGTAGTAGAAGTAGTAGCTAGCAGCAGCAGCAGTAGCAATAGTAGTAGCAGTAGTAGTAGCAGCAGTAGTAGTAGTAGTAGTAGTAGTAGTAGTAGTAGTAGTAGTAGTAGTAGTAGTTAGTAGTAGTAGTTAGTAGTAGTAGTAGTAGTAGTAGTAGTAGTAGTAGTAGTAGTAGTAGTAGTAGTAGTAGTAGTAGTAGTAGCAGCAGCAGCAGCAGTAGCAGTAGTAGTAGCAGCAGTAGTAGTTAGTAGTAGTAGTAGTAGTAGTAGTAGTAGTAGTAGTAGTAGTAGTAGTAGTAGTAGCTAGCAGCAGCAGCAGCAGCAGCAGCAGTAGTAGAAGTAGTAGTAGCAGCAGCAGCAACAGTAGCAGTAGTAGTAGCAGCAGTAGTAGTTAGTAGTAGTAGTAGTAGTAGTAGTAGTAGTAGTAGTAGTAGTAGTAGTAGTAGTAGTAGTAGTAGCAGCAGCAGCAGCAGCAGTAGCAGTAGTAGTAGCAGCAGTAGTAGTTAGTAGTAGTAGTAGTAGCAGTAGTAGCAGCAGCAGTAGTAGTTCTTAGTAGTAGTAGTAGTAGTAGTAGTAGTAGTAGTAGTAGTAGCAGTAGTAGTAGTAGTAGTAGTAGTTAGTAGTAGTAGTAGTAGTAGTAGTTAGTAGTAGTAGTAGTAGTAGTAGTAGTAGTAGTAGTAGTAGTAGTAGTAGTAGTAGTAGTAGTAGTAGTAGTAGTAGTAGTAGTTAGTAGTAGTACCTGTAGCAGGGTGAAGAGTAAGTGCGCCAGTGTTTCTTCTCGCGCTTGGAACGTGCCGCCCATTCCGGCCGGCCCCAGCTCGTCCTGATCACCTCTACTGCCTTTTTGTCCCGTCGCTGCGGCCACTTCGCCACCTCCGGTGGCGGCAGGGCCGGGGTTCAGCTCGCCAGCGGTGGGGTGGAGAACAATCTGTTCGATTGCGTCTAGCAAGAAACGAAGTAGTGGTCGCAGAGGCCCTCCGACGCGGACGAAACGACCTACCCTCATTTGTTGCTTCACATCCCCCCCTGTCCCCTCCGTGGCAGGTCCTCTTTCTACCGTTTCCTTTTCCTCATGTATCTGTTTGGCCTGGGCCTCCTCACTGCCTTTTTCTTCCGCGGGTGGACCCTCCGGGTCTTTAACCGTGGAGAGCGCGTCTGTCTCTGAGGTAGACCGGGAGAGAGTGAAAGAAGGGGAGGCTGGTAAAGAGGAGAAGGAGGAGGAAGAAGGGAGAGGTTCTTCCACCTCGTCCATGGGGACCGGGGCAGTGGCGAAGGAAATGGCTGGCGAGTGCGACGACCCCGTGGAGATTTGTGTGGAGATCTGTGCTTGAGAGGCAGAAGACGCTGCTCGGTTAGTCGCTGAAGAAGACGAGGAGCTGGATCGTGCATACGCATGGTTGTCCCCAAGCATTTCCATCAGCCCCGCGGTTGAAGAGTAGAGCGTGACTTGGCCCAGCCCCTGGTCCAGAGGTACAAGCGGCGCCAGCGACGTCTTCAAGTCCACCACCGCCCGTAAAATTGGCCATATCACTGGCGCGGACTGCAGCGGCCCGCCGCCACCGCCCGTCGGATTTTCCGGTTGCTCGTAGGGGGTCAGGTAGACCGTTTCCTCCAGCCAGTCAAGCCAGCGGGCCAGGTTGTTGGTGAGAAATCCTGTGTCCTTGTCCCTTGGGCTGTTCTTGCTACTGCTTCCAAAGCTGGTCTCTTGCCGGTGGACGCGCAGGGTTTCCAAGAGGCCAAGGGACAGCTCATGCACGGAGTGGGTGAGTTGTGGAGAAGAAGCGTTCAGAGAGGCACGCTCCATCGCACGCAACGTCAACAACGTCACGCCGTCACGCCATTGAGTCCAGCCGTTACGGAAGTCCAGCATGGCGCGCGACAGGAGCGCCAGCAGACACGCGCGCGCAAGCACGTGCTGCTGCTCCTCCAGCGAAAGATACCCCGCTGTGGCCGGTGCGGTGGCGATGGTGGTCGGCACCGGTATCAAGGGCGGCGGTTCAAGCTCGTCGTCCATTTGCGTTAGGGGCCGGAACGAGCTGATTCCCAAAATCGAGCCCGTCGGGGCCGGCCAAGCCAGCGGGGCCGCCTTGTATTCCTCCTAGATAGATAGATAGATAGATTGATAGATAGATAGATAGATAGATAGATAGATAGACAGATAGATCGATAGATCGATAGATCGATAGATAGATAGATAGATAGATAGA
>WBZZ01002273.1:77500-84319 GCA_019918135.1 Paulinella micropora | reverse complement strand
AGGAGGAGGAGAGAGGAGGAGGACGAGGACGAGGAACATGGAGAGGAGCCTCGAGGTGGCAGGGAACCCCTCAGAGAGGAAGAGGAGGAGGTCGGGGATATACCCCTTATGGAGGGAGAGCTGTTCGAGCTCCAGCCCCCCCACCCAGAGGAGGAGGAGGCTCGTGGGCAAGCTCCAACCCAAATTTCGGTCGAGCTCAGGCCTACAACACTGCCTCGGAGACCGATACGTCATCCTACCCGGACACTACTCAAGGTAATCGTTTCGAGGTGGTGGAATGACTGGAGGGGGAAGAAGAGAGGAAGGAGAAGACTGTGAAGTTTAACCCTAAAGTCACAGTGCTTTCTAATGCTGTTGTGCAGACTGGGCCAACGCTTCCTCTATGTGAAAACAAAGATGTGGGTACACAGAGACTGCAGCCCCAAGGTAGTCTCATACCCGTTCATACATCACGGTTACCAATGATAACTGATGCAAATAGGAAGGCGAGACTTGCGATGGAGGCGAGGAGGCCAATGGCAGATGTATCGCCTCGGCCAAGCAAACAACCACGAATAGACTCAATGTCTACGGTCACGGCGGGTGGCGAGCAAAAAGACAATGTGTGTACTCAAGTACCACAAGACAATGTCGCTCAAATAGTAAACGCACCAGTACCGCAGAATAATAAAAATGTTAATGAGGTGAAGCAGGAGGAGAAGAAGGAGGAGTTGAAAAACTTAGAGACAAGACTCCAAAATTTGGAACGTAAAGTTCTTGTTCTCGCAGCCAATATACACAGGCCCGATGCTCTGTGTTATACGGAACTTTATTGTGAAACATTGAAGACAATATTAAAAGTTGGTAATGATACGATGGCGAATATTAATATTGTCGGCCGGAAGTTTTTAAATCGATACCGGGACTGGGTGGACGGAAATATGAAAAAGTCAACGGGCACTCTCAAAGGAGTGAGCAGCCGGACGGATATCACGGGAATCATCACACTGACCTTTAAATTGAAATCCGCACGAGTATACCGTATGGACCTCTATGTCGTCCCGGTTACCACGGGTCAATATTACTATCGTATGACCAATTGGCTACGATGGGGGCTGTGATTGATTGCGCCGCACGGCGAGTGATATATGGAGTAAAAAGAGGAGAAGAGAACGATATTGATCCCTTCAACGCTACTGACTCTTATGAGGCTTATGAGCTGAGTCTAGCGACGGATCACAAAAAGATGGCCATCGCACATGAGGCACTTGAGGTGTACGTTCACCCCCATGTCGTAAGACCGGATGAACTGTCCTGGACCGACAATTGGGAATCCCAAGTGTGCACTGTCACAGTTCCGACATGCCGTTGGGACAAAAAGTCTATTGATGACTTAATCGAGAAGCGAAAGGAGGAGATTATATGTGTCGCACAAAGAAGCCCGTCGTTGGCGAGATTCGCGGAAGGAGTAGGAACAGATGTCCATATTACTAACGGATACTGTTTCCATGCGAAAGTAGGAGAAGAAAAAAGGGAGGCGTTTGTACCAAGGAGAACGGGGCGAATCCCGGATACTCCACCAGAAACTATTAAAAGTTTTATTACTGATTTCTGGGGTGACGAGCCCACGTGGCCCCGTTCACTGTCTGAAGTGAAGAAATGCTTACGGACTTTATTCGAAAATAATAAGCAGTATACTATTATCCTGCCATATAATGAGAAGGCGATATGGGCGCAGGAAATAAGGGACCGGCTTATTGATCATCCTATACCGGTACCCTCTCGCAAGCAACAGCTAGTGGTGGCTTGTCGTATGGGAACTCGTGAGCAGAGCAGTGCATACAAGCGGAAGCTCAGAGACCTCGACAAGTTGAAATTGATACCGCAAGCATTCACATGCTTTGATGGTTTTTACACCCGTAAGGCTCCTTTGCAATACGCGAGACTCATTGACATGCTGGTGGAGCTCGGTAAAGATGATGAGCCGGACACGGTCACGTATGAAAAGACGGGCCTAGATGATGTCTCGGAAGAGGACTTAGGCTTGGAGGAGGACAGAGAACCCCTCAAGCAGCATAAGCAGATGTCTGATGAAGATTTTCAAGAGGCGGCGCGGAAAATATTGGAAGAAGGAGTAGGCACGGAGAAGGAGAAGGAGCTTTTAAAAGCCAAATTAGAGGCGAACAAGGAAATTTTTGACCCTCCACATGCAGGTGGTGTCAAGCCTGAAGATTTCACTGCGGTTATTTACAAAATACCGGGTGCGGAGCCGTCACCGGCACCACGAAGGGCGAATTTGAGTATACATGAGGCGAAGATAGCGGAGGAGCTAGCAAGACAGCTGCTCAATGAGGACTTTATTGAGAGATCAACATCCTCAATAGTCTCACAACCGAGAATAGTGCCGAAGCCAGGAGGAGAATGGCGCCTGACAGTTAACTATGCTCGTGTTAACAAGGTGCTGGAGGAAGAGAGAAATCCTCTCCCGACATTAGAAGAAGGAAGGAGAGTACTGCGGAATGCAAAATTCTATTCGGTCATTGACCTTAAGAATGGCTTCTGGCAGATACCACTGGAGGAAAAGTCCAGATGGCTGACGGCGTTTGTGGTGGGTATGGAAATATACCAATGGAAAGTGCTTCCGATGGGCCTCAAGCAAGCCCCAGGACTTTTCCAGAAGGCGATGCAGAAGATGTTGAGCAGTCAGTACGATGATTTGTCTGACGGAGGCTTTATGAGAAGGCGGGGACAGAAGGCGGGAGAATATGCATTTTGCTATATCGATGACATTATCGTATACTCTAACACAATGGAGGAGCATATCGATCATTTGTCCGATATATTCAGGCGCATCGGAGCTTTTGGCCTGAAGTGCAATCTAAAGAAGTGTCAACTTGCCAAGACGAGTGTGACATACTTAGGGTACGAGATCTCCCATAATCGAGTCTCGATATCCAAAGAGAAGAGGGAGGAGATTATGAATCGACCGATACCGAAGAACCGCACTGAATTGCACTCATTCCTTGCGATGGCGCAATACTATAGCCAGTTTATACCCGATTGGGGTGCAACACGGGCTAAGTTGGAGAAAATGATAGATTTTGGAGACTTTGAGAAGTGGGACGAAGAGGCTTTGCAAGCGTTTCATGCGCTCAAAGATCTCATTTACAAAGACCCGAAAGACGGAGGACTGGTGTTAACGATGCCCGACTTTACGAAACAATTCGTAGTCGATACAGACGCATCTAAGTTTGCGATTGGGGCTGTATTACAACAAGAGGATGAGGAGAAGAAATTACGCCCAATCATGTTTATTAGTAGGAAGTTGTGTGCGGCGGAGAGAAACTATTGCACAAGGCAAAGAGAGGCGTTGGCGGTAGTATGGGCCCTCAAGAGGCTCAGAGAGTATTTGTGGGGAGGACCTCAATTTACTGTCAGAACTGATCATCATAACCTGTTATGGTTGATGAATCATGAACAGACGGGACGGCTGGCGCGGTGGCAAGCGTTCTTGTCTTGTTTCGATTTTACAATGGTCCATCTACCGGGAAAGCGAAATGTGGTCGCTGATAGCCTCTCTAGGCTAGAGTTTAACTCAGAAGTATCGGCGTTGGTGTCCACGGTGGAGATGGAAGACTTCTCCACTGACAAGGTGTATGAGGTCAGCCACATTGAGGCGATGGAGATGGCGAGTGGAGTCCGATATGACCGCACAGGTCTACGGTACAGTCCACAAGGCCCGGATCACGGGATATGTTGTGAGCTACATACCCAGGAGGACGCTGAGTGGTCCTATGAGGTATATGAGAATGCGAAGGCGAACATAAGAGAGGAAGAGGAGACGCAGGATGTTTATGCGGAGCCTCCTCAAGAGCGGAGAAGTGACCTAGACGATGACCCGGAAAGAATCGGGGTACGGCTAGAAGATGGTACTATCCATATAGCCTCGCCTACCGCATGGAGGCAACAACAGGCTCAAGATCCGGAGTTTAAAGAACTGATACAGTTATATCAGAACCCGGATGAGCTACGGATGACGAAAGCGATCAAAGATCAGATGAAGGAGATGGGATGGAGAGATGGTCTACTGTGGTACAAGGGCCTTCACGGTCGCTATGCGTCACAGCCGGACAAATGGACCCTTTGGGTACCGGAGAGTCTGAGACGATTTATATTTGTCGCAGCCCACAATTGCCCACTTTTGGCGCATCCGGGTCGACAACGAACTCATATGTTCGTAGCGAGGCGATTCTGGTGGAAGAAGATGAAGGAGGAGATAGATCAGGCGGTGGATGCATGCATCCCGTGCAAGATAAACAAAACACCACTGAAGGCAAATTTCGGCCTGATTGGCGAATTTCCTCTTCATGCGGGGATGTTTGAGTTTATACACATTGATCATGTGGGACCTTTCCCAGAATCGAACGATGGTTACAAATACCTCCTTACGGCTATTGACAGAGCCACCAACTATGTGTGGATCATCCCTGTCAAAGACGTTACCGGCAAGACGACGGCCGAGGCGCTGATCGATAGGATCATCTCACAGATCGGAGTACCAAGAAAAAGATATGTTCTGATCGAGGCTCGGACTTTAATAACGAGGTCATCGACAAACTATCTAAGTATTACGGGATGAAATGGCAATATGTTACTGCCTATAACCCGCGAGCAAATGGGAAAATCGAGCGGGTACACAGACCCCTCAAAGCCTCGCTAAAGATGTATTGCACGAAGAAGGAGAATCAAAGTGCATGGGTCGAGGCAGCACCATCATTTGCGTTTGCAATGAACTGTCTACCCTCTACGGCGTTAGGAGGCTCGAAGAGCTCAATCTCGCCATATCAGTTAGTATATGGGCGTGAGCCTGATATCCCGACTTCGCTCCTTCACCCAAAAGACACTTGGGCGGATGCGGATGAGTTGTTTGGGATGAGACTTAGAGTGAAGATGGAGGCGGAACAAATAGTCAGGGCGCATAGAGAGGCGGAGCGCCGAAAGACTGATGCTGAAGGGGTGCGACAAGCGCACTTGGATCAGATCAAGTTCCAGGTCGGGGATATTGTACTATTGTACCATCCTCAAGTCCCGAAGGGAGTCAGCTCTAAGCTGTTCACTCACTGGAAAGGACCTTATCAGATTATGGAACAGACGGGACCTCTGAATTACAAGATCAGGGGTAGAGGGAAGGTGCAAATTGTGAATGGAAGAAGGCTGATTAAGTATGATCCCTTCTTACTGGAAGATGAATCCGTTGAGGAGGCGTTAAAACGGATGAAGGATGATTTCAAAGAGGTGCCGCCCATCCACAAGGAGGCTGGCATAGACCAAGACGATGCTTATCGGGCACCGATAGCTGAGAAGGAGGAGAGTGAGGTGGACAGCAAGGAGAAGACTGACCGCATAAGCGCGACTCAGTCCAAGTCTCCGCGAGAGCATAGCGGAAAGAAGGAGAAGATCACAGAGGCGCAGCTAAGGAGAGCGCGGAATGATCTTATCAACGACCAACCGAGGAAGGCGATGAGGTCGATGAGATCAAAGGACGTCCACCAGGAGGAGGAGGGGACGGACACTGACCCAAACGCGGGCAACGTTGAGATTGTCCATGAGCGATGGAAGGAAGGCGATGCGATAGCAACCATCGCATGGGTGAAAAATGTTTTCTATCTGATGAGACCAGCGGAACAACATGTCGCTGATGACACTCTCTCAGACTTATACTTGATGCGGGTCGTGGCGGTCCCACGACAGATGCGTGTCACACGGACACTCAAAATATCATCAGCCGCACAGATAGTACAACCGATACTCCAGTTCTGGAGAAGTATGGACCCGGTTGAGGTTCCAAAGGCAAGACATTATCTGCCAGTATATAAAGACGCAAAAAGTCTCGAGACATGGGATGATACAATTACTCCCAGAGACAAGGATTACACTGCGTGGACCATTCAGACACTGCCAAGAGGAGTGCTTGATGTCCCTTTTGAATTATCGTTGGGCGGAATCCCTAATAAGATCTGGGACATTCTCGAACAGTCAAAGTTCGATCTGACTTTTGTTGGTGGTCCTCCACCAGGCAAAGAAATCCGCGCCAGACGACGAAGGCAGTGACAAAGAAACTATTTTTCTTTATGCGTCTCAAATAAACTGATTGATTGCCCACGGCGTATCATGATTTGATCATGCATCATCAGTTATCAATATGAATATTAAAAAGACTCAGTGATATAACTTGGCATTCGATCGCAACATACGAGTGTGAAAGGTCGATCGACGATGATACTACACCGTATACGGGGATTGCTAGTGTATTGAGCGATGGTGTTCCCGGGTATGACCCTTTCCAAGTCCTGGGATGATGTTCTCGAAAATGAAATGTTCTCTGAAACTTTCATTAAATTATTTTTTACGATAGATTATATACTGTCGTACCTGAGCACGGTCAATCTCTACTTGTGTCGGTATATCGCAGGGTCGGGTACATACACCTCGACTTCGGATATAGCTATTAGGACTGGCCCCCTAATACTATATCATAGGATATCCGCCTTATACAAGGGTATGTCATTAAAAAAGACAATGTACTTACGATCTCCCTGTGAATAATAATATAATAATGATAATGATAAGAAGAAGAAGGAGATCAAAGGGGGAATCGTACTACAGCACCACGTTGCTTGTATTTTTTTTTATTAATAGTACGTTTGTTCTTGACATACTGCCGAAAAAAAAAAATTAGGGGAAGGAGTTCAAAATTTACAAGAAAGGCTAGAGAATCCGCTTTGACGTGCCGTATGAGGATATATTTATCGTCTTTTAGCGTCTATCCGTGGGTCGATG
>WBZZ01002273.1:60000-62500 GCA_019918135.1 Paulinella micropora | reverse complement strand
CCTGCACAGCATAAATCCCACCATCCCATACGATATTATGACTGTTGGCATCCGAATGAAAGAGGGGAGGGTTGTAAGACAGACCAGCAACTGGCGGTAGAAGTGGCGAGGGGTTCGTAGGATGAATACTTGGTTCGCTTCGAGTGAGAAACGAGGTCCACACACATGGCGCACCAGACCACGCATCTCACATGTCACACTCTCCCACTAACACGCATACATGCACATAACTGTTTGCAGTCCAAAGTTCTGTCCAATTCATACAGAAACGAACATATGAGTAATTAACGTCCGAAAGTGTCCCTGATGCATGCAATATGAGTACTAATGTGTAAGGTGTGATACACCAACACAAATATGTTGTGCAGGACGTCGATCAGTATCACTAAAAGATAGCTTTTTCTTCATTTGTATTTCTTTTTAGGGTACAGCTGGCACGATTCGTTATGTTGGAGAAAGGAGGAAGCAAAAAAAAAAAAAAAAAAAAAAAAAAAAAAAAAAAAAAAAAAAAAATGTAAAAAAAAAAAACTGTTTCTCCGTTTTCTTTTGAAAAAAAAAGTATGTAAAAAAAACAACTTTGTTTCTCCGTTTTCTTTTGTTTTCCTGGTTTTTTCTTTACTCTTTCTTCCTTTCTTTCTTTCTGTCTTTCTTTCTCTTTCTTTTCTCATCCATATTATTCTTTCCAGGTTCTGTTGAACCTTCTAGTTCCAGATTTCCTTATGAGCTTGTACTGTTGTTCCTTGGAACCAGAATTCTTTTGAATTAGGCTCTTCTTTTTTTCTATCGTCTCTTTCTCATTAAACCTTGCTTACTTAAAAAAAAAAAAAAAAAAAAAAAAAAAAAAAAAAAAAAAAAAAAAAAAACTGATCTTGCAGTCACCAACCCTATCGCTCCATCCTATGTCGAAGATACCATTCGCGACGTGAATGCTGCCATCGAGAAGCGTGAAACCGAAAAAATCAACAAACACGCGGAAGGATGCAAATTCATCGCCTTTGTCATGTCTAGCTTAGGTGGATTTGGAACGCATGCTCAAGTC
Organism: Paulinella micropora; assembly: GCA_019918135.1. Lineage (NCBI taxonomy): Eukaryota > Cercozoa > Imbricatea > Euglyphida > Paulinellidae > Paulinella > Paulinella micropora. Next base: position 61,461 of record WBZZ01002273.1, on the reverse strand, counting down.
TTTATGAGGAACATTGGTGAGCAGGCAGCATTCTATATGCCATCGATCTACACTCCGCCATCAACTCAGGAAGTCCAACTGCCTACATCCGCACAGACTCTCACAGCACAAGAGACGAGCTATCAGCCTCACTGCCTCTGCTTTCCCATACAGGGAATCGCGTCGATTTGAGTAATTAGCTTTTAGATAGTTTAGATTATGAGCACTCTGACTGGGACTATTAATATTTATGAATTAGCTTCTACTATTTGTACAACGTTTTAGTATCATTAAAATATTTTCTTGTTGCCTGGATAATCCGGCTTTTCTGGTTTTGTCTTGGGATGTTTTTCCTCCCGGTTTTGTTTCCTGCTCAGAGTCTGCTCTTCTTTGGACTTTTCTTCAATTTTGCCCCCTGGGACTGATCTTTTCCGCCTCGATCCATCGTTTTATTACTTGTTTTCTTCTTTCTCCTTTCTCACTATCTTCTTGGGCATAGCGTTTAGCCCCCTCTGGCGTTCGTGCTTAACTGCATTTTTCTTTTGGGGCCTATTTTTCTCCCTCTGGGAGTTTGTTTAGTGAGGTAGGGGGTTCCTTTTCTTCTTTTGCGGAAAATGAACCCGAGTCCCACACTGTTCGCCGATCTTTTTCCTTCTCTCCCTCTTTCTCTCTGACGCTCTCTCTTTCTTTCTCTTCCGCCACCATCTACCAGGAATCTATTTTCTTCCTTTAGCTTGGTGTCTTCTGCGTCTTCTCGTTCCCTTTCTACTATCTATGGTCTGGATTGTCTAGTGTGGGGGGTGCGGTTAAATTGTCGGTTGTCGGCTGGCTGATGCTCTGTCTTTGCGGTGATGGTCCTGCGGACTGTTAATGCGAAAAGAGAGTACGCCCAGCCAGCTTGCAACTGGCTGCAACCGTTCCCTCCACCTATTCATTTTAGACAAACCGTTTGCACACCACTCCGCGCAGCCGATCTGAAAAGAGCCAGGTATGAGAGAGAGGAAGAGAAGCCAGAAATCGAAGAGAAGAACTCATGTAATGCAGGCAAAGATCCCACTTGCAATCAAACTGAAAACCGCTAGTCTCGCCACCCCAGACCTCAAAATTCTCCAAAAACTTAGTAGCGGAGCGAGAGAAAAGAGGGAACTGGTGGCGAGACCACAAAACAAATTAATGAGCCGTTCGGGCCGCCGTTGTGGGAGCGGTAATGATTTCGCCAAAAACGTTCAAGTTCTCAGTGCAGGCAGTTGTTGTGCCTCTCTGCTGTCTTTGTATTTTCAGACCAAACGATTTGTTCTCATTGGAATGTGCAGATATGAGCCGCAACAAAGTTCCAAGTTCAAGGAAGAAGGTGGAAGTGCAGGAGGAGGAAGAAGAAACCATCCAGGCACCACCTAAACGAATGCAAGTAGAAGAGGAGAAGGAAGAAGAACCCAAGAGCAAGGCTGAGGTTCAGGAACAGAGTGAAGGCGAAAAAGAGGA
>WBZZ01002273.1:42500-52500 GCA_019918135.1 Paulinella micropora | reverse complement strand
GAGCACCTGTGTGCATGGTTCATGTGTGCATGCATGTGTGTTTGTGAGTGAATATTATATGTGATTTGTGCGTGTTGTTAGCGATGAGTCGTACGAGACGGGCAAGAGCAAGGCCTACTATGTCAACCTAGTCAAGGTGCTGCCCCTCCCCTGGCAGGCGAGACTGAAATGCAACAGTGGAAAATAGAAGGGCAGAAAGGCAGTTGTGGGGCAACAGGCAGGACAGAAATTAAGTAGTGGGGCATCCCCTTCGCTGCTCGCACCGCCCCTCGAACTGACGATTCGCATCTGCATATGCTATGCTATGCTATGCTATGCTATGCTATGCTATGCTATGGCTTTGCTATGGTTATGGCTATGGCTATGGCTATAGCATGGTTATGGCTATGCTATGCTATGCTATGCTATGCTATGCTGTGCTATGCTGTGCTATGCTATGCTAATGCTAATGCTATGCTAATGCTATGCTAATGCTATGCTAATGCTATGCTAATGCTATGCTAATGCTATGCTAATGCTATGCTTGATGCTATGCTTATGCTTATGCTAATGCTATGCTATGCTATGCTATGCTATGCTAATGCTAATGCTAATGCTAATGCTAATGCTATGCTATGCTATGCTATGCAATGCAATGCAACGCAATGCAATGCAATCCAATGCAATTCTATTCTATGCCATGCTATGCTATGCTATAATGCTAATGCTAATGCTAATGCTAAGCTATGCTATGTTATGCCAGGCCAAGGTGAGCTCAGAAGAAACCGAGCGCAAGAGCCACGAGATCGACGCGCTGTCTCTGGAGGAGATCAAGCAGTGGCTCAAAGACAACAATGTGCTAACCCTAACCCTAACCCTAAACTTAAACCCTAACTCTAACTCTAACCCTAACTTCAATTGAAGAGATTTAAACAGTGACTCAAGGACAACACGGTGCCGGTGCGCATGTATGTATGCATGTATGCATGCATGTATGCATGTATGCATGTATGCATGTATGCATGTATGTATGTATGTATGTATGTATGTATGTATGTATGTATATGTATGGTATGTATGTATGTATGTATGTATGTATGTATATGTATGTATGCATGTCTGTAGGTGGAGTTGCCTGCGGAGGGCGCTGCGCACGACGAGTACGTGAAGCTCATGAAGCAGCACGTCAACAAAGATGTGGTAGAAAAAAAAAAAAAAAAAGGAAAAAAAAGAGAGAGAGAGAGAGAGAGAGAGAGAGAGAGAGAGAGAGAGAGAGAGAAGGTGAAGGGGGTGTTGAGATGGAGTGCGTCAAGCTATGAAACAGCACGTCAGCAAAGATGTGGTCAACACAAACAGCACACCTGCACTCACGCCATCTTAACACCCTAAACGTGTGTTATGGCGTGTTTGCTTTGCTGTGTTTGTGTCAGGACGGCGTGTTGTTGTTCAGCGAAGACGAGTCGCTCGTGTATGTTTGCGTGTTTGTTGTGCTGTGTGTGTTGCAGGACGGTATTTTGCTCTTCAAAGAAGACTTGTGCTTGTTGTGTGTTTGTGTCAGCATGGTGTGTTGTGCTGTGCGTGTGTTAGGACGGTGTGTTGCTCTTCAGCGAAGACGAGGTGCTCTACCAGAAAAAACTCTACTTCGGGCAACGGTCATTGCTATTATTGTCATCATTATTATTATTATTGTTGTTATTACTATTACTATTATTATTATCCCTAAAAGGTGTTGGTCAAGGGGGTGGGGGGTTTGGGAGGAGGGGGAAAATGAAAATTGTGTACCCCACCCCCCCACCCACCCCCACCATTTCCGCACCCCTGTCGGAATAAATCATGATTTGTGGGAACGAGGAGGAGTTTGGAGCTCATATTTGCAGGGTGGTTAGCCCCAGACTCGATCTTGATGCTGATATGACTTTTTTGGAATTCACGCAAATATTTGCGTTAGGGCAGTGTTCTGAATGCCTAAATTCCTTCTTTTTTTCGCACCCAATCGGAATAAATCATGGTTTGTGTGAAACAGGAGGAGTTGGGGGCTCATATAGACAGGGTGGCTAGCCCCAGACTCGATGTTGATGCTGATATGATTTTTTGGAATTCACGCAAATATTTGCGTTAGGGGAGTGTCCTGAATGCCGAAATTCCTGGTTTTTTTAGCCTATTTTCTGCACCCTCGTCAGAATAAATCATGGTTTGTGTGAACCAGGAAGATTTGGGAGCTCATATTGACAGGGTGGCTAGCCCCAGACTTGGTGTTGATGCTGGTATGATTTCTTTGGAATTCACGCAAATATTTGCGTTAGGGGAGTGTCCTGAATGCCAAAATTCCTTGTTTTTTGGCAGTACTTGCCGGTGCCTCCGGCGATTGAACGTACGCTGTCGACGGCCCTGTAATTTTACGTACCCGTTCTGGTCGCGGGTGGCACTCACACCTGAAAATTGAGGTTTTTTGCCACCAGAGGCCCTTTGCGGCACCTCCGGCAATTCAACGTACCCTATCGAGGCGAAAGGGGGGGTCGGGGGAGCCCTGCGATTGTACGTACCCGTTCTGGTCGTGGGTGGCACCCACCTGAAAATTGAGTTTTTGCCACCAGGCGCACTTTGCGGCACCTCCGGCAATTCAACGTACCCTGTCGAAGGGAAAGCGGGTGGGAGGAGGGGGGGGGGGGGGTGGGGGTGGTCCGGGGGGCCCTCCAAAAAGTGATAAGAAGTAGGGCTGGCGGGGTTTGGTGCGCGAAGCGCACCGGTAAACCATCCTTTCAGGTGTTGGTGCAGCCCCTAGTTATTATTATTATTATTATTATTATTATTACTCTGGGCCCTGTCGCCAGTTCGATTCCCGTCGGTGCCACCAGTATTTTCATTGAACATACCGGTCTATTTCTGGACCAGTATTTTCATTGAACATACCGGCCCGTCTGGAAGTGTTGGAACTGCCCTTGCGGGGGTGTCATTAGAGCTTATCGTCAATTCTTCGTACTCCCCTCACGGGTGAGACGATGGAGGCGCATGTGCAGAAATGCATCAGCCATTGACAGAGAAGCACTATTATTATTACTATTATTATTATTATTATTATTATTATTATTATTATTATTATTATTATTATTATTATGGAGGGGTGCACAGTATGGCACCCCACGGGAAGAGGAGGTGGTTGGGCCTCTTCCCACTGGTTTCGAGGCTATGTCGTTGTGTTGGCTCCGAGGCTATGTTGTTGTGTTGGTTCCGAGGCTATGTAGTTGTGTTGGTTCCGAGGCTCTGTTGTTGTGTGGGTTCCGAGGCTATGTCGATGTGGGTTCCGAGGCTATGTTGTTGTGTTGGTTCCGAGGCCATGTCGTTGTGTTGTTTTTTATAAGACATACACCACGTGGGATCAAAGGGGTATTTACATTCCGCGATCTAGGGGTGATGACGGGTTTCGAGGCGTCCCAGATACTTACCACAAAACGTCATCATGCGCTGGCAGACCGCATGAAATGTCTGCTACCCCTGTGAGTACCTCCATGCGGGACCTACCCAGTCTCGTGGAGCTCTCATGCGGGGAAGATCAATCATTTGTAGTTGATTTCCTGCAAGGTACCCGACACTGTGCGGGTAGTAGGGATTTCCTTTTGGGGCCTTCTATGCAGGATGGTTAGAGTCACTCTTCCCTCCCCAACATACTCACTGTAGTCCCTGTTGGGTCGAGGGATGGAGGCGCATGGCCCTCGGGCTCAGCCATGACAGATCAATATATATATATTATTATTATTATTATTATTATTATTATTATTATTATTATCATTATTATCATTATTATCATTATTATCATTATTATTATTATTATTATTATTGTTATTATTATTTTTTTTTTTGTTCTGATTATTATTGCTATTATTATTATTATTATCATTATTATTATGGAGGGGTGGACAGTATGGCACCCCACGGGAAGAGGTGGTTGGGCCTCTTCCCATTGGTTCCCGAGGCTATGTCGTTGTGTTGGTTCCGAGGTCATGTCGTTGTGTTGTTTTTATAAGTCATACACCACGTGGGATCAAAGGGGTATATACATTCCGCGATCTAGGTGGTGACGGGTTTCGAGGCGTCCCAGACACTTACCACAAAACGTCCTCATGCGCTGGCAGACCGCATGAAATGTCTGCTACCCCCCTTGAGCAGATTCATTCGACTTATACCCAGTCTTGTGGAATTCTCTCAAAGGGAACATCAATCATTTGCAGTTGATTCTCTGCAAGTTACCCGACACGCCGAGCGGGTAGCTATTCAGGGATGGTCAGAGTTAGTCTTCCCTCCCCAACATTCACTGTTGTGACTGTTGGGTCGAGGGATGGAGGCGCATGGTCCTTGGGCTCGGCCATGACAGATCAATACAATACTATTATTATTATTATTATTATTATTATTATTATTATTATTATTATTATTATTGGACACCGTGATAGCCCAGTGGTCAAGTTCTACCATCTGGGCCCTGTCGCCAGTTCGATTCCCGTCGGTGCCACCAGTATTTTCATTGAACATACCGATCCATCTGGACCAGTATTTTCATTGAACATACCGGCCCGTCTGGAAGTGTTGGAACTGCCCTTGCGGGGGTGTCATTAGAGCTTATCGTCAATTCTTCGTACTCCCCTCACGGGTGAGACGATGGAGGCGCATGTGCAGAAATGCATCAGCCATTGACAGAGAAGCACTATTATTATTATTATTATTATTATTATTATTATTATTATTATTATTATTATTATTATTATTATTATTATTATTATTATTATTATTATTATTAGTGGCACCGCGATAGCCCAGTGGTTAAGGTCTACCATCTGGGACCTGTCGCCAGCTCGATTCCCGTCGGGGCCAGTATTTTCAAAGGATATTTTCTTTGAAAATAATGGTCTGTCTGGAAGGCTTGGAGCTGCCTTGGGGGGTGTCAGTAGAGCCTATCGTCAAATCTTCGTACTCCCCTCACGGGTGAGACGATGGAGGCACATGTGCAGAAATGCATTCGCCATTGACTGAGAAGCACTATTATTATTATTATTATTATTATTATTATTTTATGGACACCGTGATAGCCCAGTGGTCAAGTTCTACCATCTGGGCCCTGTCGCCAGTTCGATTCCCGTCGGTGCCACCAGTATTTTCATTGAACATACCGGTCTATTTCTGGACCAGTATTTTCATTGAACATACCGGCCCGTCTGGAAGTGTTGGAACTGCCCTTGCGGGGGTGTCATTAGAGCTTATCGTCAATTCTTCGTACTCCCCTCACGGGTGAGACGATGGAGGCGCATGTGCAGAAATGCATCAGCCATTGACAGAGAAGCACTATTATTATTATTATTATTATTATTATTATTATTATTATTTGGGCACCGTGATAGCCCAGTGGTCAAGTTCTACCATCTGGGCCCTGTCGCCAGTTCGATTCCCGTCGGTGCCACCAGTATTTTCATTGAACATACCGATCCGTCTGGACCAGTATTTTCATTGAACATACCGGCCCGTCTGGAAGTGTTGGAACTGCCCTTGCGGGGGTGTCATTAGAGCTTATCGTCAATTCTTCGTACTCCCCTCACGGGTGAGACGATGGAGGCGCATGTGCAGAAATGCATCAGCCATTGACAGAGAAGCACTATTATTATTATTATTATTATTATTATTATTATTATTATTATTATTATTATTATTATTATTATTATTATTATTATTATCCCTGAAAGGTGTTGGGAGTAGGGGGTGGGGGTTTTGGGGGGAGGGGGGAAATGGAAATTGTGTACCCCCCCCCCCTACCATTTCCGCACCCCTGTCGCAATAAATCATGGTTTGTGGGAACGAGGAGTTGGGAGCTCATATTGGCAGGGTGGCTAGCCCCAGACTCGACGTTGATGCTGATATTAATTTTTTGGAATTCACGCAAATATTTGCGTTAGGGGAGTGTCCAGAATGCTAAAATTCCTTGTTTTTTTTTTGCCTGTTTCGGCACCCCCTTTCCCGGTAAATCTTGGTTTGTGCGAACCAGGAGGAGTTGGGAGCTCATATTGACAGGGTGGCTAGCCGCAGACTCGATGTTGATGCTGATATAATTTTTTTGAAATTCACGCAAATATTTGCTTAAGGGGAGTGTCCTGAATGCCAAAATTCCTTGTTTTTTGGGAGTACTTGCCGTTACCTCCGGCAATTGAACGTACCCTGTCGACGGGAAGGGGGTCCGGGGGGCCCTCCCCCGGGAACCCAAGCCCTGCAATTGTGTGTACCCGTTTTGGTCGCGGGTGGCACACAAACCAGAAAGTTGAGGTCTTTTTGCCACCAGGCGCCGTTTGCGCACACCAGAGGGATTCAGCGACTGATATTTGGTGTGTCTGACACTTCTTGATGAGCTCTCTTCGAAAATATAAAAATTGTGGCGCCGGGTTGCGTAAAATCTAGAAAATGCAGGTTTTTGCGCCACCAGGCGCCGTTTGCCCACACCTGAGGGAGTTTGAGGCTGATGTTTGACACCTCTCGGTGAGCTCTCTCCGGAGATCCAAAAAATTTGGTGACGGGTGGCACAAAAACCAGAGATTTTAGGTTTTTATGCCACCAGAGCTCACACTTGCGTTCTGCTGGTACCTCTGGCAATTGAACGTACCCTGTCGACGGGGAAAGGGGGGTCCGGGGGCCCTTCCCCCGGGAACCCCAGCCCGAGGGGGGGGGGGGGGCTGCGCGAAGCGCCGCAAACCATCCTTTCAGGTGTTGGCGCAGCCCCTAGTTACTATTATTATTATTATTATTATTATTATTATTATTATTATTATCATTATTATTATTATTATTATTATTATTATTATTATTATTATGGACGCCGTGATAGCCCAGTGGTCAAGTTCTACCATCTGGGCCCTGTCGCCAGTTCGATTCCCGTCGGTGCCACCAGTATTTTCATTGAACATACCGGTCCGTCTGGAAGTGTTGGAACTGCCCGTGCGGGGGTGTCATTAAAGCTTATCGTCAATTCTTCGTACTCCCCTCACGGGTGAGACGATGGAGGCGCATGTGCAGATTTGCATCAGCCATTGACAGAGAAGCACTATTATTATTATTATTATTATTATTATTATTATTATTATTATTATTATTTACTATATCTGAGGCGTACTGATGCAGCTAATGGCATATCCTCAACGGACATAAGCCTCCAATACCCTTGTTCGAGGTCCTCCACCCCCCCGTGTCAGTCTCTCGCCTGATGATCGGGGCCACTTATGGAGCTCCTGAGGGCAAGACTGCACTAAGCCGAGGTTATTCCATTATTATTATTATTATTATTATTATTATTATTATTATTATTATTATTATTATTATTATTATTATTATTATTATTATCATGGACACCGTGATAGCCCAGTGGTCAAGTTCTACCATCTGGGCCCTGTCGCCAGTTCGATTCCCGTCGGTGCCACCAGTATTTTCATTGAACATACCGGTCCGTCTGGAAGTGTTGGAACTGCCCTTGCGGGGGTGTCATTAGAGCTTATCGTCAATTCTTCGTACTCCCCTCACGGGTGAGACGATGGAGGCGCATGTGCAGAAATGCATCAGCCATTGACAGAGAAGCACTATTATTATTATTATTATCATCATGGACACCGTGATAGCCCAGTGGTCAAGTTCTACCATCTGGGCCCTGTCGCCAGTTCGATTCCCGTCGGTGCCACCAGTATTTTCATTGAACATACCGATCCGTCTGGACCAGTATTTTCATTGAACATACCGGCCCGTCTGGAAGTGTTGGAACTGCCCTTGCGGGGGTGTCATTAGAGCCTATCGTCAATTCTTCGTACTCCCCTCACGGGTGAGACGATGGAGGCGCATGTGCAGAAATGCATCAGCCATTGACAGAGAAGCACTATTATTATTATCATTATTATTATCATTATCATTATTATTATTATTATTATTATTATTATTATTATTATTATTATTATTATTATTATTATTATTATTATTATTATTATTATGGACACCGTGATAGCCCAGTGGTCAAGTTCTACCATCTGGGCCCTGTCGCCAGTTCGATTCCCGTCGGTGCCACCAGTATTTTCATTGAACATACCGGCCCGTCTGGAAGTGTTGGAACTGCCCGTGCGGGGGTGTCATTAGAGCCTATCGTCAATTCTTCGTACTCCCCTCACGGGTGAGACGATGGAGGCGCATGTGCAGATTTGCATCAGCCATTGACAGAGAAGCACTATTATTATTATTATTATTGTTATTATTATTATTATTATTATTATTATTATTATTATTATCATTATCATTATCATTATCATTATTATTATTATTATTATTATTATTATTATTATTATTATTATTATTATTATTATTATTATTATTATTATTATTATTAATGGAGGCACATGTCCAGGATCTGGATCTGATGCTATAGTCTGAGGAAGCCTATTATTATTATTATTATTATTATTATTATCATTATTATGGACACCGTGATAGCCCAGTGGTCAAGTTCTACCATCTGGGCCCTGTCGCCAGTTCGATTCCCGTCGGTGCCACCAGTATTTTCATTGAACATACCGGTCCGTCTGGAAGTGTTGGAACTGCCCTTGCGGGGGTGTCATTAGAGCTTATCGTCAATTCTTCGTACTCCCCTCACGGGTGAGACGATGGAGGCGCATGTGCAGATCTGCATCAGCCATTGACAGAGAAGCACTATTATTATTATTATTATTATTATTATTAATAGTGGCACCGCGATAGCCCAGTGGTTAAGGTCTACCATCTGGGACCTGTCGCCAGTTCGATTCCCGTCGGTGCCAGTATTTTCAAAGGATATTTTCTTTGAAAGTATTGGTCTGTCTGGAAGGCTTGGAGCTGCCTTGCGGGGGTGTCAGTAGAGCCTATCGTCAAATCTTCGTACTCCCCTCACGGGTGAGACGATGGAGGCACATGTGCAGAAATGCATTCGCCATTGACTGAGAAGCACTATTATTATTATTATTATTATTATTATTATTATTTTTTTTTTTCATTGAACATACCGGCCCGTCTGGAAGTGTTGGAACTGCCCTTGCGGGTGTGTCATTAGAGCTTATCGTCAATTCTTCGTACTCCCCTCATGGGTGAGACGATGGAGGCGCATGTGCAGATTTGCATCAGCCATTGACAGAGAAGCACTATTATTATTATTATTATTATTATTATTATTATTATTATTATTATTATTATTATCATTATTATTATTATTATCATTACTTGGGCACCGTGATAGCCCAGTGGTCAAGTTCTACCATCTGGGCCCTGTCGCCAGTTCGATTCCCGTCGGTGCCACCAGTATTTTTATTGAACATACCGATCCGTCTGGACCAGTATTTTCATTGAACATACCGGCCCGTCTGGAAGTGTTGGAACTGCCCTTGCGGGGGTGTCATTAGAGCTTATCGTCAATTCTTCGTACTCCCCTCACGGGTGAGACGATGGAGGCGCATGTGCAGAAATGCATCAGCCATTGACAGAGAAGCACTATTATTATTATTATTATTATTATTATTATTTTTATTATCCCTGAAAGGTGTTGGTGAAGGGGTGGGGGGTTTGGGGGGAGGGGGGAAATGAAAATTGTGTACCCCCCCCCCACCCCACCCCACCCCCAGCATTTCCGCACCCCTGTCGTAATAAATCATGGTTTGTGGGAACGAGGAGTTGGGAGCTCATATTGGCAGGGTGGCTAGCCTCAGACTCGATCTTGATGCTGGTATACTGTTTTTGGAATTCACGCAAATATTTGCGTTAGGGAGTGTCCTGAACGCCAAAATTCCTTGTTTTTTTTGCCTTTTTTGCACCACCCATCCCTATAAATCATGATTTGTGGGAACCAGGAGGAGTTGGGAGCTCATATTGACAGAGTGGCTAGCCCCAGACTCGATGTTGATGCTGATATAATTTTTTTGGAATTCACGCAAATATTTGCGTTAGGGAGTGTCCTGAATGCCAAATTTCCTTGTTTTTTAGCAGCACT